>VYZP01049969.1:703-23405 GCA_013400635.1 Hypocryptadius cinnamomeus
TGGAACCTCCATGGAACCGTCATGGAACCGTCATGAAATTGTCATGGAATTGTCATGGAACCGCCATGGAACCGTCACGGAGCTGCCATGGAACCGTCATGGAATCGTCACGGAATTGTTGTGGAACTGTCACGGAACCGTCATGGAGTTGTCATGGAACCATCACGGAACCATGGGACCAGGGAGTCATGGGGTCAAGGAGCCGTGGGGTCATGGAATTGTGGGATCATGGAGTCACAGGATGCTGGAATCCCCGACTCCCATGGAATTGTGGAGTTGTGAGTCCTGTGTCAGCTGTACCAGCTCCTCTGTCGGTTCCGTTGTCATGGAACCGTCATGGAATCTTGGAATTATGGAATCACTAAATACTGAGTCCTGGAATCATCCAGGATCCAGGCGGTAGGGACTTGTTGGAAGGGATCTGTAGGGACCATGGCATCCAACCCCTGTCCCACCGTGTCCCTGGGAAGGCTGCCCAGCTGCTCCTTGACCCTTTTCCCATTCCCCAGCACCCCCTGGCAGCAGCCCCATTCCCGACATCCGTCCCAGCCCGGGCAGGGCCGATCCCGAGCGGGATGGCAGGCGGATGATGGCGCTGGCGGCCCTGGTGGGGCCCTTGGCCACCGTCCCGTCCCAGCGGGCCGGGAGATCCCAACCGGTTCCTCCAGCCCCGCGGGCGCGGTGCTGCCGCCTCTGGAGCCACCTGCAGCGAGTCCTGGCCTGTCACCCCCTTCCCAGATCCCGGTGCTCCCGCGTCCCACACCCCCACACCGGGCGGGATCGCCCGCCCTGGGATCACCGTGCCCCAGGCAGATGGGGTGGATCCCAGGGTGGATCCTGGAGTGGATCCCAGGGTAGATCCCAGGGTGGATCCTGGGGTGGATCCTAGGGTAGATGCCAGGGTGGATCCCAGCATGGATCCCAGCATGGATCCCAGGGTGGATCCCGGGGTGGATCCCAGGGCGGATTCCAGTGTGGATCCTAGGGTGGATCGCAGAGTGGATCCTGGGGTGGATCCTGGGGTGGATCCCATGATGGACCCCAGGATAGATCCTGGGGTGGATCCCAGTGTGGATCCCAGGGTGGATCCCAGCATGGATCCCAGCATGGATCCCAGGGTGGATCCCGGGGTGGATCCCAGGGCGGATTCCAGTGTGGATCCTAGGGTGGATCGCAGAGTGGATCCTGGGGTGGATCCTGGGGTGGATCCTGGGGTGGATCCTGGGGTAGATCCCAGGCTGGATCCTGGGGTGGATCCTGGGGTGGATCACAGGGTGGATCCTGGGGTGGATCCCGGGGTGGATCACAGGGTGGATCCCGGGGTGGATCCCAGGATGGATCCCAGGGTAAATCCCTGGGTAGATCGCAGTGTGGATCCCGGGGTAGATCCCAGTGTAGATCCCAGGGGTGACCCAGGATGGCTTTCCCCCGTGACCCCAGAGCGGGATATTCCCTGGGGGCACTCGCAGGGGGACGGGGCAGGAATTCCGAGCGGGAATGAAGGAGCTGACAGCACACCTCAGGCAGGGTCGGTGCCTTTATTGTGCAGCTGGATCCCAGCGGGATCCCCTGGGAACGCTGGGGAGCGGAGGGGGTGAGCTGGGGGGTGGCGGGGGGGCTCTGGATTTTGGGAGCCNCAGCGGGAGCCCCTGGGAACGCTGGGGAGCGGGGGGGGTGAGCTGGGGGGGGGCGGGGGGGCTCTGGATTTTGGGAGCCCACGCCCTGCTGCAGCAGGAGGGGGGTCAGGCGTTCTCCCAGAAGAAAGTGTTGCAGGCCACGGTCAGGGCGGCCACCAGGACCACGAATTCCTGGAAATCCACCTCCCCGTCGCCATTCTCATCCAGGTCCTGCATGATCTTCTCCACGGCCCCCGCGTCCTTCTGGGTCTGGGGGGGCACAGGGTGAGCCCTGGGGCTGGGCACCCGCCGTTCCCCCCGGGAATGGGGAAAGGGAGACCCCCCTCCCCAGGCCCCAGACTGGTCCCAGTTACCTCCAGGAAACATCCCAGCTCGCTCTGCAGCAGCTCCTTGAGCTCCTTCTTGCTCAGCTTGTACTTGTCCCCCTCCTTGCCCGAGTAGTGGTGGAAGACATTGATCAGGGTCTCCATGGCCCCTTCCAGCTGCGATCCCATGGCTGCGGCTGCGGGACCCCCAGCACGTCACCCGCCAGCCCCCCTGTCTCGGTGCCACCCCCAAACGTCACCCACCCCCGGCCGTGGTCCCGCTGGGCGGGACTGGGGGATCTGGGGGGTTCCCAGGGGCTGGGTGGTGGGTTTGGGGGGGACAGAGGCACCTGTGCTCACCTGAGCTCCCCGTGCTCCGAGTGCGCCCGCCCGGCCGGGCTGGGCACGTTAAATAAGCTCCAAGCCCCCTCCCTCCGGGAGGATCCGATACCGGGGCTGGACAGCCCGGCTGGCACCACCGGCCAGCCCCGCGGGGGCCGGGCGTGGGGGGCACAACCCCCGGCGTGGCCCCGGGCAGCACCCCCAGAGCCCGTGGGCACGGCCGGGGTGGCAGCATCACTTCAGGGGGGTCCCTTCGGCGCCCCTCGCCACCCCCCGGATGCGCCGGGATGGGGAAGAATTGGGGACATTGGCAGGGTTGGGATGGACAACGGGGTCCCTCGCTGGGGGCAGCCCCCGGGGACCCCCAGGTGACAGCGGTGGCCACGCCGTGACCTCGCGGTGGCACCGCGGGCATCCCCCATCTGTCAGCACCGGCATCGGGGCCGCATCCCCGGGGCCGGATCCGCGGCCAGCCCCGCTCCCGGCGCTGATAACGGGATCCGGTGTCCTCGGCCCGGCCACGGGAGCCAGCGGGGCCCGGGGGGAGCCGCGGGGGTATCGGGTGACTCCGCGGGGCCCCCCGCGCGCTCAAAGGGCTCTTGTCCGCCTGAAAAGGCCCCACAATCCCGAGCCCGACGTTGCTCCAGCAACGCCTCGGCCAAGAAACCGGAGCCCGAGCTGGCCCCGGTGATGCTGATAATCCCGCGGATCCCGTTACGGCCCCGGATCCGCGCGGGCTGGACCCCGCAGCCTCCCTGGCTCCGGCATCCCCGGGGAGCTCTGCCCTCGAATTCCTCAGCCCCCGAATTCCTCATCCCCCGAATTCCTGATCCCCCGAATTCCTGATCCCCCAAATTCCTCAGCCCCCAAATTCCTCATCCCCCAAATTCCTCGGCCCCCCTCTCTGGGACCCCCACCCCCAGGAGTTGGGACCCCCTCAAACAGGAGCTGCATTTTCCCAAGGCCCGGGTGGTGCCGGGCTCCTCGTGCCGGGTTCCAGCCCTAATTTGGGGTTAATTACACCCTGCAGCCTCTGCTCCCACCCCCCGCACTTCCTGTCCCCGCAGCTGAGGATGGGCCCTACCTGGGGACCCCAAAATCGGTGCTCCTGTGGGGCCAACCCCCTCCTTACTGCCCTGGGAATGGGGAAACCGGGGGGGGGGGTCCTGGCTGGATGTGGGGGTCCCCAGACGGAGGAGGGGTCCCAGCTGGAATTGCGAGTCCCGGGTGGGAGCGGGGATCCCAAAGGGCAGCTCAGGAGCTGCTTCCCAGCGGGACACGGCCCCATTCCTGGTGTGGGGCAGGGACGGGGGGCTCCGGGAGGATCCCGAGATCCCCAGCCTGGGGGCACTCACTCGCCGTGTCGCTGTCCCCCCGAGCAGCTCCCAGGATTCCGGGAAAGCCCGGGAACGTCACCGGGCCAGCAGCTGCTCGTGACAGGGACGGGCATTGCCCAAAAATAACCCCGACCCCACTCCCTGCCAGGCGGGGACAGAGCCAGGCATTCCCAGCCCCCCAAACCCTCTGGGACAGCAGGACTGAGGTGCCCCAGGGTGAACCCCAACACTGGGGGGGGTCCTGGGGGGGTCCCGGACCCTGCGGCCGGGGCAGAGCACGCCCAGCAGGGCTGGCAGATTCCCAGGAGCTCTTCCCGAAGCGGGAGCAGCGAGGGACATGCCAGGAGCTTTACACACAGCTTGGAACAGGTTCCAGCCACTGCGACTCCCCTGCTCCACTTTGACCCAGCTAAACCAGTTGCTCCAGTTCCCGGTGCCGGGCTGGGCCGATCTTGTCTCCCCATCCCATCGCCGGGGCTCTGGAAGAGGCTTTTCCATCCCCGGGGTTTGGAGAGGGAGGAGCTGCAGTGGCCGGGCTTGGGGACACCGCGGTGGCTCTGGGCACCCATGGTCCCCTCCAGCGAGCCAGCAGGGGCCACTGCTGGGCTGGTCACCGTGGTGGCCATCCCTAGTTGGGGTCCCCAAGCCAGACAGGTTGTGGAGAATCCCAAGATCAGGATGTGGAAGTGGACACTGACCCCCTGAAACGTGGTCACCCTGTCACACAGCGTCCTGTGGTCCTATAGGGACCAAGTTCCTATATGGTCCTGTCCCTATATGGCCTGAGTCCCTGTATGGTCCTGTCCCTATATGGCCTGAGTCCCTATATGGTCCCATCCCTGTCCCTATATGGCCCAAGTCTCTACATTATCTGTGTTCTTATATGGCCCAAATTCCTACACAGTCCCTGTTCCTATATGGCCCAAGTCCCTACATGATCCCATCCCTGTCCCTATATGGCCCAAGTCCCTACACAGTCCCTGTCCCTATATGGCCCAAGTCCCTATATGGTCCCATCCCTGTCCCTATATGGCCCAAGTCCCTATATGGTCTCTGTCCCTATATGGCCCAAGCCCCTACACGGTCCCTGTCCCTGTATGGCCCCCGTCCCTGTCCCTAGATGGCCTCAGTCTCTCCATGGTCCCAATCTCAGTCCCTTTAGGGTCCCCTCCTGGCCATGCCGGTGTCCCCGAGGCCGGGTCACCACCCCCTGCCCGTGGGGACGGTCCTGACGAGGACCCCAGGGTGCCAAAAGACCTGGAGTTCCCCTCCCCTCCTGTTGTGGGGCCGCTGCTGCATCTTCCNGAAACCGGAGCCCGAGCTGGCCCCGGTGATGCTGATAATCCCGCGGATCCCGTTACGGCCCCGGATCCGCGCGGGCTGGACCCCGCAGCCTCCCTGGCTCCGGCATCCCCGGGGAGCTCTGCCCTCGAATTCCTCAGCCCCCGAATTCCTCATCCCCCGAATTCCTGATCCCCCGAATTCCTGATCCCCCAAATTCCTCAGCCCCCAAATTCCTCAGCCCCCGAGTTCCCAATCCTCCAAATTCTCCATCCTCCAAATTCTTCATCCCCAGCCCTCAAATTCCTAATCCCCCAAATTCCTGATCCCCCAAATTCCTCAGCCCCCAAATTCCTAATCCCCCAAGTTCCTGATCCCCCAAGTGTTTCAGCCCCCAAATTCCTCAGCCCCCAAATTCTTCATCCCCCAAATTCCTGATCCCCCAAATTCCTGATCCCCCAAATTCCTCAGCCCTCAAATTCCTCATCCCCCAAGTTCTTCATCCCCCAAATTCCTCAGCCCTCAAATTCCTAATCCCCCAAATTCCTCATCCCCCAAATTCCTCGGCCCCCCTCTCTGGGACCCCCACCCCCAGGAGTTGGGACCCCCTCAAACAGGAGCTGCATTTTCCCAAGGCCCGGGTGGTGCCGGGCTCCTCGTGCCGGGTTCCAGCCCTAATTTGGGGTTAATTACACCCTGCAGCCTCTGCTCCCACCCCCCGCACTTCCTGTCCCCGCAGCTGAGGATGGGCCCTACCTGGGGACCCCAAAATCGGTGCTCCTGTGGGGCCAACCCCCTCCTTACTGCCCTGGGAATGGGGAAACCGGGGGGGGGGGTCCTGGCTGGATGTGGGGGTCCCCAGACGGAGGAGGGGTCCCAGCTGGAATTGCGAGTCCCGGGTGGGAGCGGGGATCCCAAAGGGCAGCTCAGGAGCTGCTTCCCAGCGGGACACGGCCCCATTCCTGGTGTGGGGCAGGGACGGGGGGCTCCGGGAGGATCCCGAGATCCCCATCCTGGGGGCACTCACTCGCCGTGTCGCTGTCCCCCCGAGCAGCTCCCAGGATTCCGGGAAAGCCCGGGAACGTCACCGGGCCAGCAGCTGCTCGTGACAGGGACGGGCATTGCCCAAAAATAACCCCGACCCCACTCCCTGCCAGGCGGGGACAGAGCCAGGCATTCCCAGCCCCCCAAACCCTCTGGGACAGCAGGACTGAGGTGCCCCAGGGTGAACCCCAACACTGGGGGGGGTCCTGGGGGGGTCCCGGACCCTGCGGCCGGGGCAGAGCACACCCAGCAGGGCTGGCAGATTCCCAGGAGCTCTTCCCGAAGCGGGAGCAGCGAGGGACATGCCAGGAGCTTTACACACAGCTTGGAACAGGTTCCAGCCACTGCGACTCCCCTGCTCCACTTTGACCCAGCTAAACCAGTTGCTCCAGTTCCCGGTGCCGGGCTGGGCCGATCTTGTCTCCCCATCCCATCGCCGGGGCTCTGGAAGAGGCTTTTCCATCCCCGGGGTTTGGAGAGGGAGGAGCTGCAGTGGCCGGGCTTGGGGACACCGCGGTGGCTCTGGGCACCCATGGTCCCCTCCAGCGAGCCAGCAGGGGCCACTGCTGGGCTGGTCACCGTGGTGGCCATCCCTAGTTGGGGTCCCCAAGCCAGACAGGTTGTGGAGAATCCCAAGATCAGGATGTGGAAGTGGACACTGACCCCCTGAAACGTGGTCACCCTGTCACACAGCGTCCTGTGGTCCTATATGGGCCAAGTTCCTATATGGTCCTGTCCCTATATGGCCTGAGTCCCTGTACGGTCCTGTCCCTATATGGCCTGAGTCCCTATATGGTCCCATCCCTGTCCCTATATGGCCCAAGTCTCTACATTATCTGTGTTCCTATATGGCCCAAATTCCTACACAGTCCCTGTTCCTATATGGCCCAAGTCCCTACATGATCCCATCCCTGTCCCTATATGGCCCAAGTCCCTACACAGTCCCTGTCCCTATATGGCCCAAGTCCCTATATGGTCCCATCCCTGTCCCTATATGGCCCAAGTCCCTATATGGTCTCTGTCCCTATATGGCCCAAGCCCCTACACGGTCCCTGTCCCTGTATGGCCCCCGTCCCTGTCCCTAGATGGCCTCAGTCTCTCCATGGTCCCAATCTCAGTCCCTTTAGGGTCCCCTCCTGGTCATGCCGGTGTCCCCGAGGCCGGGTCACCACCCCCTGCCCGTGGGGACGGTCCTGACGAGGACCCCAGGGTGCCAAAAGACCTGGAGTTCCCCTCCCCTCCTGTTGTGGGGCCGCTGCTGCATCTTCCCCTTCCTCACCCCATCACAGCTCCCTGAATTCCAGGCCCAGGCAGTCACGGGCCCGCCTGGCTCCGGGGCCGGTGATTCACCCCAAACCTGTCCCGGTCCCTGCCGGGCCTGACTCACCTGGCGCTTTCCCAAGAGGCCACCCCGGTGCCCTGACGTGGGGCTCGGTGACCGTCCCAGCCCCGTCCTCACCCCGTCATCCCGGGGCCGGATGGGGCTGCAGGAAGCCAATTCCTGCCCCATGAGCTGGTGTGACGGTTCTGGGGTGGGGACAGGGCCACCCCGCGCCCGTGGGAGCCTCCCGGTCCCCGCGAGCGTGTCAGGGCTCAGCACAAACCGGACGGGTGACAGTGACATTGTACCATGGACCCCCCTGCCCTCAACCCCCAAAACACCGCTGGGGCTTTGGGACTTTGCCCTGTGGGGCTGCTTCGCTGTTTGTCACACCCTTGGGGACATGGGGACAGTCCTGAGGCTGTGTCCGGGGTCCCCTCGGGGTGTGGGGCGCAGTTTGGGGTCCCCGTGGGAATGGGGGGCCAGCGGGAGCTGCTCGGTCTGCCCGGTGGACACGTGCCAGGGCTGCCATGTTAGAAATACCCACTGATTAAAGGGGAGTGCTTGGGCCGTTCCAACCCCCCAATTAATTTGGATTAATTAATTTTTACAGAGCCCACTATTAATAGGGATGATGTCAGCGGGTGGCTGAGTCACAACTCTCACTCGGTGCGGGCCCAGCCGGGCCCTGGCTCGGTGACACTGCCGGAGCCAGGCTGGGATGTGACCGGGATGTCACCGGAATGTGACCGGGGCTCTGGGGTCACCTCCTTGTCCCCAGCCCTGCAGGGAGGGACCTGGGGGTGACACCTGCTCTGCACCCCCGGAATGTGGCTCAAAGTTTGGATTCAATCATCTCGGAGATGTTTTCCATCCAAAACGACCCCGATTCCGGGAACGTTTCTGTGCACGGTCCCGGTGGTGCTCCAGCCCCGGGGCGTTCTCTGCCCGCGGTCCCGTCCTGTCCCCACCGGAGGTCCCCGGGCGGCGCCGCCGAGGCCGCGGAAAGTTCAGGCCGAGTTTGGTCCGGTGCCCAGGCGGGGAGGGAGCGGAGGGACGGACGGAGGGACGGACGGACCGACGGACGGCGGCGCCCGGGCGGTGACTGCGCGTCCGTCCGGCCGCATCAGGAAACCCAACACCGGCACGGGGGGGACAAAGGCTGCGCTGTCCCCTCCTGCGGCGCGGCTATAAAACCTCCCGAAAACTCCCCAAAGCTCCCGAACCCCTCGAAACCTCCCGGGGACCACGACCTGCCCGCAGCCAGGGGTAAGTGGGGCATCGCTCCTCGCAGCTCCGGCCGTACCCCGGCCACGGCGGTGGCGCTGGGCACCCCTGATGTCCCCCTGTCCCCTCCCCGTGTCCCTCGCCGTGGTCCTGCACAAACCCCGGGACCCTCCTGAGCTCTGCGGGGCTGAGCTGAGCCCGAGCTGGGCTGGGGAGGGGGCGAGGGTCCCTCCTGGGTCATCCCTCTGCCTCCGACCCCCTCTGGGCTCCTGTCCCTGCAGCCCCGGGCTAGCGGCGTGTCCGGTGCCATGGCCACGGCCGAGCCGACCGAGCCGACTGAGCCGACGGAGCTGACGGAGCTGGAGGCGGCCATCGAGCGCATCGTCACCGTGTTTGTCACCTTTGCCGCCAAGGAGGGCAAGAAGGGCACGCTGACGGCCGGGGAGTTCAAGGAGCTGGTGCGGCTCCAGCTGCCCAACCTGATGAAGGTGAGGGGGTGAGGGGGGCGGCAGCAGCACCGGGGGGGTCCCCGGGGGTCCCCCTGAACTGCCGATGCCCCGGGGATGGCAGCTGGGAGCAGCCCCTGATGCCCATGCCGGTCTCGGGGGGGTTGGCAAGCGGCCGAGCCGCCCTCCCGTGTGCTCCCCGCAGGATGTGCCCTCCCTGGAGGAGAAGATGAGCGAGCTGGACGTGAACAACGACGAGGAGCTGAGGTTTGGGGAGTACTGGCGGCTGATCGGGGAGCTGGCCAAGGCCGTGCGCAGGGACAAAGCGGGCAAGAAGTGATGGAGACTCAAATAAAGAGGTTTCCCTGAGCCTGAGCATCCTGCTGTTCTTGCTGGGGGGCTCTGATTTGAGCCCCCATCTCCTCTCCTGTGGTGGCCACGCTGGGGACCGGCCCAGCCCAGGGCTGCTGGCTTTGGGGTCACTCCGTGGCTCCGGGCATGGACGGGGCCGTTCCCAAATCGCCCTTGCGCTGGTCTGGCTTTTGGGGTGCCACCCTGCGCCCCACAAACACCTTCCTGCCACGCTGGGGGGTGCGTGGGGGGCAGAGCTGTGGCTGTGGCCGGGGTGGGGCTCGGCAGATCCCCGGCAGCGATGCCGCGCTGGCCGCGGTGGCCACCAGCTCCATGGCAACAATGCCATGTCCTCTGCAGGGTCTTGGGTGGCACGGGGGGACACATCCACGGGCACATCCCGGCTGGGGAACACCCTCATTCCCAACGTTCAACCCCCGAATCCCGGCGCTGCTGGGCCGGTAAAATCCCACTCTGGGCGAGCAGCCGGGCCCGGTGCCGTTCCCACGCGGCGCCGCGGCCGTGCCGGGCCCGCTGGGATGGGGAACCGTCGGTGTGGCCGGGAAGGAGGCGTTTCCCGGCCCCACGCTGGCGCCGGGCCAGGCTCCCAAATGAGACGCCTTGCACCAAGGAGCTCCCACTCACACCTCCCCGGTATAAAACCCCGGCCCGCCGCAGCCCGCGCACACCTGGGACAGCCCGTGCTGCAGGTAAGTGGCGCGGCCGCCCCACGGGACGGGGGTCTGCGCCCCGGGCCCCTCTGCTCCCACGCTGGGCTCTGCCACGACTTGCGAGGACGCCGGGGACGTGTCCCGGCAGCTCCACCGCCGCATCCCGGGGCTCCTTCCTCGCCCTCCGCTCGGGGATGAGGAGGAGTCCTGGCGCTGGAGGAGGGGAAGCTCCCCCCGAGCCGAGAGCTGAGCGTGGCTTCCTTCCCCCGCCAGCTCCCCCGGACCCCGCGGCGCAGGAGAGACCCCCGGAGAGACCCCCGAGGAGCCGCCAGCAGCAGGATGGGCCAGTGCAACTGCCGCAAGAAGCGCAAGGTCCGGCGGGGACACCGCGGCACCGGGACCCCCGGCGGGGCGGGGATGACCCCGCACGGCCCCGGCCTCGGAGCCTTGGGCACGGCGTGACTCAGCCGCCGCAGGAGCCGGGGGCTGCTCTGGGGTTTGGCAGCGCCGGGCACGGGCGCTGCGGAGCCGCTGGAAAGCTCGGGGAAGCGGGCAGCTCTGTGGATTGACCTTCGGGAGCCGCCCGCGCTCCTTGCAGCTTCTCCGAGGATGCCCCACGGCAGCAAAGCTCCGGTTCTCCTCGGCTTCCGAGCGGGACGTGCCCACCCCGCAGCCCTTTGCACCTGTGGAGGATTTGGGGCGCCGGGCCCAGGCTCTGCAGGTTGCCCAGTGGGCATCACCGGCTGCGGTTTCACGGCGTTCCGAGGGGAAGCCGCAGATTTGAGTGAATCACCGTCCTTTCCCTCAAACGGAGCCGCACCAGCGGCCGGGAGCGGCCGGGAGCGACCGGGAGGGGGGATCGGGCTGTTCTGCGCCCCCCACCCCGCCGGGGACGGGGTCTGCGGGGTGGGAGAGGGGCTCCAGGGAGCCCCAGGCCGGCGCCTCGGCGGGCACTGACTCACGCTGCCATCGCCGCTTGTGCGGAGGAGAGGAAGAACCAGTCGGGACGGGCCCGCGCCGGGGGTGGCGAGAGACGCCGGGGTGGCTGAGCCTGGCGGGCCCCGGGCGGGGACAGCGCGTCCTGGGGGGGTGACAGCTCGGGAGGACAGGCGATGGCAGCTGGAGGGGTTGTCACAGCCGGGCGGAGCCGCCGTGGAGGGCTGCAACTGCTGGATGTAGGGGAGCAACATCTGTAGGGTCTTACATCTGTGTGGAGCGGTCCGGGGTGCGTGTGCGGGCTGCGGGCAGTGGGGGCTGGCAGCTGGAGGGGGGCTCACAGCTGGAGAGGGGCTCACAGCTGGATGGGGAGGTGTCACAGCTGCACGGGAGGGTGCCTCACATCCGCACAGAGGGGCCAGGTGCTGACAGGGAGATTTATCCCGTGGTTGTGGAGGGATGAAATGTTCGCTCGGGGAGCGTCCCACCCGCTCGGGGCTTGTCCTGTCCCCCCGCGGGATGTCCCACGCATCCGGGGAGCTGTCCCACCCCTCCGGGGGGCTGTCCCCACCCCCGGCTCACCCTCTGTCCCCCCCGCAGGACTGCCAGGAGCTCACGGACGTGGAACGGGCCATCGAGACCGTCATCAGCCAGTTCCACTGCTACGCGGTGAAGGGGCAGAAGGAGTACCTGACCCCCAACGAGATGCAGGAGCTGGTGGTGCAGAAGCTGCCGCACCTGGGCAAGGTGAGGGCAGAGCCCGGGGGTGGGCAGGAGGGGCTGGGGGAGCCCTGGCTGCTGGTGGGACCCCCCCCAGCCCCATCACCCCGATGTTTTCTCTGCAGTGCGTGGGACCCCTGGAAGAGAAGATCGAATGCATGGGAGACCCTAACGAGGCCAAGCTGGAGTTCGGAGAGTACTGGGACATGATGGGGGATGCGGCCAAGGGCTGCCGGAGGAAGTAGAGGGTGGTGGGAGGACGGGAAGGCGCCCGAGGCCTCAGGCTCTGCTCCTGGAAGCGCGAGAGGCCGCTGGGCCCGGGGGATGCGCCTGGGAAAAAGCGACCTCGCTCCTGCCGGAGGATCCCCGCTCCCCGGCTCCATCCCTGCCCTCCTCGGCTCTCCTTCCCGTCAGGATCGCTCCCTTCCCTCCCCCAGCTCTGCCCCGTGCCCGGCGCGGGGGGCACGGGGTGGGTCCTGGCCCCGGAGCCGCCTCTCTCCGTGCGCCCCCACCCCCGGGCTTGTCCCACCTCCGGGCCCGGAACCCCCCGGGTGCGGCTCCCGCAGCCCCGGAGCACCGCAGCGAGAGGGACTCGGCTCCAAACCCCCGATCCCCCCCTGGATGTGGGGGTTCGTCCCCCCAGCCCCGTGCCCTGTCACCCCATGGCACCTCCAGGGGCACCCCCGGGCTCCGCCGCGGCCGCGGGTGGGTGTGCGTGGCNAGAGGCCGCTGGGCCCGGGGGATGCGCCTGGGAAAAAGCGACCTCGCTCCTGCCGGAGGATCCCCGCTCCCCGGCTCCATCCCTGCCCTCCTCGGCTCTCCTTCCCGTCAGGATCGCTCCCTTCCCTCCCCCAGCTCTGCCCCGTGCCCGGCGCGGGGGGCACGGGGTGGGTCCTGGCCCCGGAGCCGCCTCTCTCCGTGCGCCCCCACCCCCGGGCTTGTCCCACCTCCGGGCCCGGAACCCCCCGGGTGCGGCTCCCGCAGCCCCGGAGCACCGCAGCGAGAGGGACTCGGCTCCAAACCCCCGATCCCCCCCTGGATGTGGGGGTTCGTCCCCCCAGCCCCGTGCCCTGTCACCCCATGGCACCTCCAGGGGCACCCCCGGGCTCCGCCGCGGCCGCGGGTGGGTGTGCGTGGCCGGGGAGCCTTGCCCGGTTTTTGGGGGGCTATCCCGGGATGTGCTGCCCTCCCGGTGCTCCCCACCCGCGGGGATTCCGGCCCTGAGCCGGGCACGGGGCCGGGCTGGGATCAGCTGGGGCCGCTCGCGATCTTTTTTGTATAAATTAATAAAGGAAAACACCGGAAAAAAACCCAAAAAACCACCAAAACAAACAAACCGACCGGGATGGGGGGGCCTCGTCTGTGGGGGAATGGGGGGCAAGGAGGGGTCGGGGCGATGGTGGGGTCATCACTTTGGGGTGTGCAGNAGGGGATGCTCTGGGGATGCAGGGAATGCTCTGGGGGTGCAGGGGATGCTGCAGGGGATGCTCTGGGGGGTGTGTGACCCCTGTGGACATCCCAGGGCTCTCCACACTCCCAATTCCCAGGTGCTGCTGGTCCCATTGTGGGGACCCCACGGGCAGAGCCACGCTCGTGCTTTGGGGATGCAGCTGGAGGGAGCTCTGGGGAGACCCCCAAATCCTGGAAAACCCCAAAATACTGGGCTTGGAAAGCCCCAAGGGCTGCGAGGCCGGGAGCAAGATGCCAGCTGGGCCGGGAGAAGGTGGGATTTGGGTGGAATTCCAGCAAATTGGGAAAGAGTGAATGCCACAAAGCTGCAGCTCACACGGAGGGTGAGGGAAGGGCTGGAGAACCCGGTTTTCCCACTTTTCCTTTGCCATCCAGGCCCTTCCCACCGAGCTGCACATCCTGGAGGAGGCTGTGGGCACCCCAGAGAGGCAGTGGGGACCCTAAAAAGGAGTGTCTAAAAAGGGAGAGGGCGTGGGGCGCCTCGGCAGCACCTCGGTCACCTGGAGAGGGAGAAAAGCAAAGCCCAAAGTGCTCCAAAGGTGATAAGAGCTGGGCAGGGGACAGGTCCTGCCGGGCTGGTGGCAGCTCTGGCACCGTGGCTGGGCCACAGGCAGCCTCTGTCTGCTCCCAGGCTGGATTTCACAACGGGAATGACTATTTATTGTTCCCTCGGTGGAAATGCAGGGATGGAAATGAAGCAGAAAGGTGTGGCTTTAATTGGAGGCAGGAAATGTGTCAGGTCGGGGTGATGGGGGGAAAAGGGGAGCTGGGGCTCTCCCGATGCTCTGCCCTGCACCTGGCTGGGAATGTGGGCGCTGCTGTGACACTGCTGTGACACTGAGGTGTCGGCAGGACAATTCCTGCCACGTGAGGCAGCCCTGGATGAGTCTCTGGGGGATCTGGAATGTTCTGGAGGGGACAGGAAGGGCTCAGTCCAGGCAGAGCCCCTTGGTGAGGACATGACAGCGGGGTGCCCATCCTGGAGGTCACCAAAGGCTGTGGTGGTTTTTGGGTTTTTAGGAGGAAGGAAGAAAATTATGAATGTGACTGTGTGTTTTTAGAAGGTTAATTTATGATAATATTTTATATTATAATAAATATTATCTTTATATCTTATATATTATATATTATATACTATATAGATATTATATATTATATATTATATAATATATTCTTTTATAATAATACATTATAAAATAATATTATATATTATTTTATAATAATAAATATTTAAATAAAATATTTAATGTGTAAAACATATATTGATATATAATAAATAATAAATATTTAATATAATAAAATATTTTAAATAATATAATCATATATTGTAATAATATATAATATAAAATATATTAAAATAATATTATAGAATGTTAAAGAATGTTATACTAAAACTATATTAAAGAATACAGAAAAAGGATGTAGGAAGAAGGTTTAGCAAGAATGATAAAGAAAAGTTTTGATTGATTTTTTAGAGTCTGGCACAGCTGGCTGTGATTGGCTATAAAGTTAAAACAATTCCCATGCTGGATAAACAAACTTTATATTCCAAAGCAGTCAAACACCGGAGAAGCTGAGGCTTGAAACCCTGGCGAAAAGAACTTTTCAAAAACTATCACAACAACAAAAGACCCCTCTGGAAATGCTCCCGTGGTGCTGCAGACACCAAACACCTCCCAACCCTTCATTTTGGGGGGAGCTGGACCAGGGCAACCCCGACCTCCCCGGGGTCCCCAAGGGCTGGGGACGGAGCTGGGACGGGCTGGGATGTTGGTGGCTGCTCGGGGCACACGCACACGCCCTGGATGCCTTGTAAAAATAAGGGCCTGGATGTGGTTGTGACATCTGCCAGGGGAGCAGGGCGATGAAAGGCCGTGATTCAGGCGTGAGCTGTTTGCCTGCAGGCCCCGGGAGGGATTCCCACCCTCCTGGGGTGTTGCATCAACGCCGCCACACCGCAGCATCTCGGCCCAGAACAGGTTTGCTTCCTCCCCACCGAGATTAGGAAGAGGCCAGGGCAGAGCTGACACGTTTTTTCCGGGATGGGAGCGAGTTCCAGAGGTGCTGGGAGCAGGTGGCTCCCACCTGGAATAAATCACCTCCTGCTTTGCATCCTCAGATGTGCCCTCCCCGATAAGGCCGGGATCTGATCTCGGCATCGCATCGCTCTGGGAGACACCAGGCCTGCAATTTGCAGGGGTAAATTAATTATGGATGGCACTTTACAAACCCAGCTCCCAGCTGGGAAGAGCCTCATCCATCCCAGGGCAGCCAGAGAGTGCTGGACAGGGCCCCAAACCTGTGTCAGCCCCTTGCACCCACCAGAACGACAGGTTTGGGCTCAAATCAAGGATTTTATTCACCCCAAACCTGTGTCAGCCCCTTGCACCCACCAGAATGAGTGGTTTGGGCTCGAATTAAGGATTTTATTCACCCCAAACCTGTGTCAGCCCCTTGCACCCACCAGAACGACAGGTTTGGGCTCAAATTAAGGATTTTACTCACCCCAAACCTGTGTCAGCACCAGAACAAGTGGTTTTGGTTCAAATAAAGGATTTTATTCACCCCAAACCTGTGTCAGCCCCTTGCACCCACCAGAACAAGTGGTTTTGGCTCAAATTAAAGATTTTATTTGCCCCCGGTGCCTGGGGTGGGTTGGAGCTGGGATGGGTGGATTTGCAGGGCCAGGTGGGAATTCTGTGCCCGCTCCCCACTGCTGGGAACCCCTCGTGGGGTCTTTGGGGTGTCCCCCACACACGTCCCATCACCCCAAACCCCGAAGGGCCCCAGCAGCCCCCGGGAAGAGCCGGGGCCGCTGCGGGTCCCTGCTCGCTCCGACCTGCTCGGTGTTGCAACCTCAGGGAACCATTTCCCAGGTAAGCCCCGCTCCGGGAACGCCCTGGGAACGTCAGGGAGGGGTGGGAGCCTCCTTAAAAACCCGGCTGGGCCGGCGGGATGGGTGCGAGGTAAGGAGAGAGCGGCGACACCGCCCGCGAGGCCACAGCGGCGACACACGGACACAGAGGGACCCCCGGCAGGATGCAGGTGGGGGATCCCGGGGGATTCCCGTTCCCCCGGGGTGGGTAACCCGGCCTCGGGACCCTCGGGATGAATATTTGACTGGGAAGAGCCCTGGGATGTGAGGCTGCAGGTTGGGAGGTGGAAATTCCTGGAATCCTTCGGGAGCTTCAGGAGCTCCGGGGCCCGGGCTGGAGGGACCTGCCGGGGTCACCGGGGGGAACCGGGACGGGTCGGGGGGTCCGGAACGGGATCAGCAGCACCCACGGATCTTCCCTGGTGCTGGGGAGCTCGGCTTGCGGCTGCCAGAGGGGTCTGGATCCTGGAAAAGGGGGATTTGCTGGTGGAAAAGGGGGATCTGCCGCTGGAAAGGGAGGTTTGATAGTGGAAAAGGGGGATTTATCGATGGAAAAGGGCATCTGCTGGTGGAAAAGGGGATTTGTTGGTGGAAAAAGGGAATTTGTCGATGGAAAAGGGGATCTGCCAGTGGAAAAGGGGATTTGCCGGTGGAAAAGGGGGATCTGCTAGTGGAAAAGGTGAATTTGTTGGTGAAAAAGGGGGTTTGATAGTGGAAAAGTGGGATTTATCGATGGATAAGGGCATCTGCCGGTGGAAAAGGGGAATTTGTTGGTGGAAAAAGGGGATTTGTCGATGGAAAAGGGGATCTGCCAGTGGAAAAGGGGATCTGCCGGTGGAAAAGGGGATTTGCCGGTGGAAAAGGGGGATCTGCCGGTGGAAAAGGGGATTTGCCGGTGGAAAAGGGGGATCTGCCGGTGGAAAAGGGGATTTGCCGGTGGAAAAGGGGGATCTGCCGGTGGAAAAGGGGATTTGCCGGTGGAAAAGGGGGATCTGCCGGTGGAAAAGGGGATTTGCCGGTGGAAAAGGGGGATCTGCCGGTGGAAAAGGGGATTTGCCGGTGGAAAAGGGGGATCTGCCGGTGGAAAAGGGGATTTGCCGGTGGAAAAGGGGGATCTGCCGGTGGAAAAGGGGATTTGCCGGTGGAAAAGGGGGATCTGCCGGTGGAAAAGGGGATTTGCCGGTGGAAAAGGGGGATCTGCCGGTGGAAAAGGGGATTTGCCGGTGGAAAAGGGGGATCTGCCGGTGGAAAAGGGGATTTGCCGGTGGAAAAGGGGGATCTGCCGGTGGAAAAGGGGATTTGCCGGTGGAAAAGGGGGATCTGCCGGTGGAAAAGGGGATTTGCCGGTGGAAAAGGGGGATCTGCCGGTGGAAAAGGGGATTTGCCGGTGGAAAAGGGGGATCTGCCGGTGGAAAAGGGGATTTGCCGGTGGAAAAGGGGGATCTGCCGGTGGAAAAGGGGATTTGCCGGTGGAAAAGGGGGATCTGCCGGTGGAAAAGGGGATTTGCCGGTGGAAAAGGGGGATCTGCCGGTGGAAAAGGGGATTTGCCGGTGGAAAAGGGGGATCTGCCGGTGGAAAAGGGGATTTGCCGGTGGAAAAGGGGGATCTGCCGGTGGAAAAGGGGAATTTGTTGGTGGAAAAAGGGGATTTGTCGATGGAAAAGGGGATCTGCCAGTGGAAAAGGGGATTTGCTGGTGGAAAAGGGGGATCTGCTGGTGGAAAAGGGGAATTTGTTGGTAGAAAAAGGGGTTTGCTAGTGGAAAAGAGGGTTTTATCGATGGAAAGGGGGATTTGCCAGTGGAAAAGGGGATCTGCCGGTGGAAAAGGGGGATCTGCCGGTGGAAAAGGGGGATTTGCCGNTGATGGAAAGGGGGATCTGCCGGTGGAAAAGGGGGATTTGCCGGCGGGGATGCGGGGCGGGGGGCAGGGCGCGCTGGGGCCGTGCGTGGCTCTCTGTCCCCGCTCTGGGCATCGGCGAGGAAGGACAGGGAGAGGGGAAAGAAGCGCTGGGACCGCGGTGGTGGCACTGGAGCTGCTGGAGAGCCCCAGCTTGCCCGTCCCACCCTGCTGGGGCTGGGTCTCACCAGTGTCCCCGTGTCCCACTGTGGCACCGGTGTCCCCGTGTGCCACCCGGCGAGTGCCCCGTGCCCCCGGCTGGCCCCGGGGCCGTGCCGTGAGTCACCGGCGGAGCAGCAGCCGCGGTGCCCCAAGGACGGGCTGGGCGTTGCTGGCAGGGGACAGGTGACACCGATGTCACCGGGCGAGTGCAGGGGGTGCCGAGGGGGCTTTGGCCCCGGTGCTGCCAAATCCCTTGGGTTCCTGGGCTGGGCTGGAATCGCTGCGAGCGCTGGGACAGCCCCAAGGCCACCCTGGTGACAGTCCTGAGAGCTGGGGACAGTCCCCAGCCCCGGGGTGACAGAGTGACCTCGGGCCGTGGTACCACAGGGATGGGGATGGCTTGGGAGGACACAGGGCCACGCTGAGGCACGTGGGGACAAGGAGAGAGCGTGGCTGAGCCCGGTGTCACCTCCCTGGGGCTGGGCTGGGGAAGATCAGGGTGAGGAGAGGGGACAGGAGCCAAGTTCTGGCACGGGGCAGGTCCTGCCCGCTCCCAGAGCGAGCAGCCGGGCTGGGGACACCCTCTGATGATGTCCCCAGAGTGGGGACAGTGCTGGGCCACCCCTCGGCGCTCCAAAGTCCATGTGGCGGTCGCTGCGGCGCTCGCTGTTGTCCCCAAACCAGTCTGGAACCAAAGGGACACACCGAGCCCGGCTGTCCCCACTCCCGGCCACCGTTGGGGCAGGAAAGAGCCGAGTCCGGCCAAGGTGACGCAATTCCCGTGTCCTTGTCACCGGGATGTGACGGTGACCATCCTGCTGGGCCCAGCCAGAGCTTCCTGCCCGGGCACAGGAGGGACAGGAGGGGACCCTGGGCCGTGGCAGGGGGGGCTCGGCAGGCCGGGACCTGCCCCGCCGGGCCGTTCCCGGAGCCGTGAAGCAACAGGAGGGCTGGCTGNGATGAGAACCCCCCAGGCCCGCGGGCCGTTTGCCTTTCCGCGGGGATGGGTTTTTACCCGCCGGGGGTTTCTGGTGGAGACCCCCGAGGGTCTCAGCGGCTCCCGTCCCCGCAGGGAACCATGGCCGAGTGCACGGAGCTGGAATGGGCCGTGCAGGTGCTGGTGAACAACTTTGACAAGTACTCGAGCCGCTGCTGCTGCTGCAAGAACCCGCGGCGCATCAGCAAGAAGGATTTTCGGAAGATGCTGAGCCGCGAGCTCAACCACATGCTGACGGTGAGCCCGGTGGGGGCTGCGGGGCCGGGATCCCGCGGTCAATCCCCGCCCCGAGCCCGGCCTGAGCGGCTCCGCTCTCTCCGCAGGACACCGGGAACCGCCGCGCCGCCGACAAGCTCATCTGCGACCTGGATGAGAACAAGGACGGGCGCATCAGCTTCGAGGAGTACTGGACCTTGATAGGCGGCATCGCCAGCCCCATCGCGCAGATCATCCGCCAGCAGGAGCAGAGTGTCAAACACACCAAGTAGCCGCTGCTGGACCCTCCCGGACCCCCCCTCCAGCTCCTCCGCGCCCCCCGCTTTGTGCCCGCCCCGAGCCTCAGGGACCCCGCGGTTCCCACCAGCAGGATGGCCCCGGGGGTGGGATTTGGGGGGCAAAGCTGTGGCAGCCTCGGGGGGCAACTCCTTGTCCTGCCCCCGTCCTCTCAGAGGAAGAGGCTCCCCCTGCTCTGGGGCGGGAATTCTGTCTGTTCTCAGCCCTCCGCCGGCGGAAATCCCAGCACGGGCAGCCCCCCCTCTGCCCTTGGGGTCTCTTTGTGCAAAGGGGGCTTTTCCCCCTGCCCGGACCGCGCGGTCCCGGCCGGGTGCCACCAGCATGGTTATTTATTGCAGCAATAAAGTTCGGAGGAGCAGCGGGTGACGCTCAGGCTCTGCCGTCCGGGAGGGGCGGAGGGGCTGAGGGAGGGGGGACTGAGGGAGGGGGTCCCCGCCCTCCCCCGCGGTGCCACGCCTTGCCTGGGCTGGCGACAAGGCCGGTGCCGAGTGTCCCGGAGCCACCACGGGGTGTCAGCGGACACCGCGACCGCCCCGACCCCGCCACGCCCCGGCCGCTGCCTGCGGCACGGGGGTGGTGGCCGCGTTTGTCCCTGAAGGTCCCTCCGTGTCCCCATGGGGGTCCCGGCCAGGGGGGGAACCGCAGCCGCACATCCACGGCTGCCCCCAGCCCGATTCCTGTCCCGGCACATCGCAATCCCCCCGGCCGCGATGGGGACAAAGCTCCGCGGGACCCCCGGGACCCCCGGGCTGGGCAGGGCCGGGCTCCCGGCGCTCTGCAGGACGCCCGGGCCGGCAGCTTTGGCTTTTCCTGGGGATTTTCCACCGGGAAGGGGCTGGGCCGTGGATCTGGAGCGCGGCACCCCCAGTCCGAGGCACGGGGGTGGCGGCACCGTGGAACCGGGACCCCCCCGCTGCTCCCGCAGCCCCCTCAGAGCAGCCCCGGGCTCCCGTGCGAAGCCGAACCGGGCTGTCCCCGTGGCAGCGGGCGGGGCTGGGCTGAGTCACGGCCGAGGAATCCCCGCGGGGCGAGGCCCGGGCGTGACTCAGCCCGGGGGGTGCGGGGCGAGCGGGGCTGGGCCGGGCGCGGCTCCCCCGGGATCCCGGAGATCCGGGCTGGATCCCCTCCTTGGGGGTCTCTGTGCTTGGGGACAGCCACCCCCAAATCCCATTTTGGGGATCAATTCCGGGAATTTCCCCCTCCTCGTGTCCCTTTCCCAGCCCTGGAGGAGATGGGGGGACAGGGAAAGTCTGGTTTGTCCCTCAAAGGGGACGCCCCGTGTGGGATCGCAGAGAATTTGGGGTGTCCCGCTGCCCGTGGGGGTGGGACAGCACCAACCCCCCTGTCCTGGCTGATGCCCACCATCGGCGAGTGCCACCCTTGTCCCCAGTGTCACTTTGTGCCAAGGAGAATGGGCCCAGCTCAGCCCAGGGCCGGGGGGACAAGGACACTGTGCCCAGATAACCCCGGTGCCACCTCCCCCGCCCCAAATATTGGGGTCAGCGGGATGGATTGGGGTCAGCACCGCCGGTCCTGGGGGTACCGGGGCCCCCCACAAAGCTGGCACGGGGCAGTGACACTTTTGGGGGGCCTGGTGAGCCAGGGGACAATGCCAGGGCTCCGAGGGGCGCCTGGCACCCCGCACCTCCCGCTGAGGGGGTCACACAGCTCGTTAGTGGATCACAGAGCTCATTAACGGGGTCACACAGCTCGTTAGTGGATCACAGAGCTCGTTAACGGGGCCACACAGCTCATTAATGGGATCACAGAGCTCGTTAACCGGGCCACACAGCTCATTAATGGGATCACAGAGCTCACTCATTAATGGGATCTCACAGCTCACTCATTAATGAGATCTCACAGCTCGTTAATGGATCTCACAGCTCATTAATGGGATCTCACAGCTTGTTAATGGGATCTCACAGCTCACTCATTAATGAGATTTCACAGCTCGTTAATGGGATCTCACAGCTCATTAATGGGATCTCACAGCTCACTCATTAATGGGATCTCACAGCTCATTAATGAGATCTATCTCACAGCTCGTTAATGGGATCTCACAGCTCATTAATGGGATCTCACAGCTCACTCATTAATGGGATCTCACAGCTCATTAATGGGATCTCACAGCTCACTCATTAATGGGATCTCACAGCTCATTAATGAGATCTCACAGCTCGTTAGGCAAAAATGAGGCGCGGGCGAAAGCCGGCTGGGCGCAGCTGGGCGGGCCGGGGGCTCGGGGCTGCCGCGGGGGCAGTGCCACCCTCGCCGGGCTATAAACGCCCTCCGTGCCCCGGCGCCTCATCCCGACTCCTCGGGGAGCTGATCTGCGCTGAGCCGGTGAGTCCCCGCTCCCCTTCGCCCCGAAATCTTCCCGGGAGACCCCCAGAAGCTGAGGGCAGCCCCCCGTGTCCCCAGGCCGGCCATGGCGTGTCCCCTGGAGCAGGCGATGGCCGTCATGGTCACCACCTTCCACAAGTACTCGGCCAAGGAGGGCGACAAGTACAAGCTCAGCAAGGCGGAGCTCAAGGAGCTGCTCAACAAGGAGCTGCCCATCTTCGGGAGCGTAAGTGGCCGCGGGGACACCCCCGGCTGTCCCTCGGGGGGGGTGGAGGGGCAGGAACGGACCAGCCCCGGGTCCTTCTCCCGGGCCAGGGGGGTCTCTGAAATTCTGGTGGATTCATCCCTCGTGCTCCGGGGGGAAGGGGAGGGATGAGGCCTGGAAGGGCTCAGTCCCAAAGGAAATTTGGCTTTTTTTAAACCCACTGAAGTATTTTGTTTGGCGAAGGAAATCACGCTCCGATTTCCATTTTTTTTTTTTTTTTAAATTTCATAATTTCTGTTTTTAACCCTCACTTCCCTTTCTCGGCTTGTGGTTTCAACTGGGAGGCGATTTTAATTCTTCTTAAAATTTTTTTTACCAAAATTTTCCACATCCGGGAGGCACTTTTGGTAATTTGGGCACTGCCCAGCTCAGCCACCTGCAGCTGCCAAGGCCAAAAACCCTCCTTGAGGCAGAGGAGGGGAAGGGGCAGCCCCTCCCCCCGGAGCCCTCCCCCCAAACCCTCTCCCCCGGCAGAAACAAATGGATGAGGCGGAGTTCAAGCGGCTGATGAACGACCTGGATCACAACAAGGACAGCGAGGTGGATTTCAAGGAGTACGTTT
>VYZP01049973.1:0-12131 GCA_013400635.1 Hypocryptadius cinnamomeus
AGGAAGGGTGGGTGGATGTATGGATGAAGAATAATGGATATATGGGGAGATGGAGGGATTAAAGGATGGAGGGATAGTTAAGTGGAGGAAGGCATGGAGTGTTGGAGCAGTGTAGCAATAGAGGAATGGTTGGATGGATGGATGGATGGATGGATGGATGGATGGATGGATGGATGGATGGATGGATGGAGTCAGTGGTGTGTTGGATGTTTGGAGAGACAGAGGCATTCCTATGCCTATCACCATCCCCTCTGCATCGCAGCTGCAGCAGAGCCAGTGTAGCTGCCCCTATCCTCAGAGAAGCCCTGACCTGAGGACCCCCATCTGATGCTTTCCCACCCGAGAAACCTCTTGTGCATGTGGTTCTACGAGTTCTAAGAGTCTCCAGTGTAACCCTGCAGCTCTGTGGGCTGTCGTGGACTGTCCCTGAGGACCTGTTTGAGTCCTTTATGCTGTAATTCTATGATGCCCAGGGCGAGCCCCAGACCCTGTTGGTCAATGGCAAGTCACACTCAGTTACAATGCTGGGGCTGTCCCCCTCTCGTCTGAACCGCTTCCACCTGCACAGGCTGCATGGAGGCAAAAGGATTAACCGTGTCTCCACCAATGTCATAAGAGGTTACAGGAAATCTTAGAGGGGAGAAGAGTTGGAGAGATTTTTGTAAAGGCGGAGAGATTGACATGGAGGTTGATGGAGAGATTGATGACGGATGCATTTGTGTAGTGTTGGGTGGAATCACGAGCAAAAGATGGACAGATGAACATGAGGATCATTGGATGCCTGAAGAACTGGATGGTGATGGGATGAATGGAGGGTTGGGCGGATGGATGAGTGGTGACTGAACAAACACACTGATGAATAGGTGGGTAGCTGAAGAAGTCTGCGTGGATGGAGTCTGAGATTCCACTATGAACACCGGGTTTGAGAGAGATTGATGCTTGGATGCCTGGATGGATAAATGGATGATGGGGGTTGTTTGTCAACAGGCAGGCAGGAAATATCAATCATTAAGCGGATGTTTTCTGGGACTTGTGACTGCTTGATGATGGGCAGAGATGTGGAGGGGAAGGAGCAATGCGTGGAATTGGGCAGAGAAACTGGAGGCAGGTTGGAGATGAAGAGATGACTGGAACCATGGGAGGGTGGTGTGATGAAGAGATTGATGATGGATGGATGGATGGATGGATGGATGGATGGATGACAGTGGATATTGTATGAATCAAGATGATGGATGATGTTGATTATGACAATGATGAAGATGGTGGATAATGGCAGATGCTAATCAGTGAGTCCATGGAAGAGTCAGTGATTGATTGAATGGTCCTGGAGTCAATGGGTGCTCAGAGATGGGTGAGGAGGGAATGGTGAGAAGGGACTAGGAGGAAATGGTGCATGATGGATAATGGACAGTTGGGTGGATGATGGATGGACATATGGATGGACATACCGATGCCCACACCCACCATTGTCTTCTCTCTGTTGTTTCTGCAGGTGACCCAGAGTATCTGCCCCCACCCTCGATGGACCCCACAAATGAGGCCTCCACAACTGAGCCCCCCACAGCTCAGGATCACAAACCTGAGTACTCCCAAACTGAGGCCCCCTCGGCACGGGCAGTGCTGGGAGAGCTGAAGGTGTCCAGTATCACACCTGTCTCTGTGGGGCTGCAGTGGAGTGTCCCTGAGGGCTCCTTTGACTCCTTCATGCTGCAGTACCGGGATGCCCAGGGCCAGCCCCAGGCCCTGCCCATTGATGGCAGGTCCCGCTCGGTGATGGTGCCGGGGCTGTCCCCATCCCACCGGTACCGCTTCCACCTCTATGGGATGCACAGAGGGAAAAGGATTGATCACGTTTCCATCAACATCAGCACAGGTGAGAGGAAAAGTCAGAGGAAAGATGAGATGAAAGATAGACGGAGGGATCATGAGGTAGAGACATCAAGGGATGGATGAATCAAGGGTTTCCATTCCCCTCCCCATCCCACATCAACCATTCTTCTAGTCTGGCATCATCCAGTCAACCATCAATCCTTCCACTGACCTATTGATCACACCCTCCATCATCCATCATTATCATCGTCATCCATCATCATGATTCATCATCATCATCATCAACTATCAACTATACTGCAGCATCAATAACATCCATTATCACCATCCATCATCATCATCATCATGATTTTCTGTCCATGAAGGAAGAACAACTGAATGGTTTTACAGATTCCGGTCTGGATGTTGGGTGGGTTCCTGTCCAAATTGAAGGAAGTAGGTGGATGGGTTGATGTGTGGTTAAGAAGGTGGGATGGATGGATGGATGGATGGATGGATGGATGGATGGATGGATGGATGGATGGATGGATGGATGGATGGATGGATGGATGGATGGATGGATGGATGGATGGATGGATGGATGGATGGATGGATGGATGGATGGATGGATGGATGGATGGATGGATGGATGGATGGATGGATGGATGGATGGATGGATGGATGGATGGATGGATGGATGGATGGATGGATGGATGGATGGATGGATGGATGGATGGATGGATGGATGGATGGATGGATGGATGGATGGATGGATGGATGGATGGATGGATGGATGGATGGATGGATGGATGGATGGATGGATGGATGGATGGATGGATGGATGGATGGAGGGTTCCTGCTGTCCAGATATGTGTCTTGATGGACAGAAGATTTTCCATGGGAAGTGAGGGCTGGGAGGGGTGGAGGCAATGGGGGAATGTGGAGGAAAATAAACAGAGATGAATGTAGTATTGGGTGAGGGGTTGGCTTGGCTGTTGAGTGGGTGGTGGGATGGATGGAAGATGGATGGACGGCAGTGATAGACAATGGATGGGGGGATGGTTGGGTAAATGATGGATGGACATATGGATGAACACATGGACAGCTACAGCTACCACTGTCCCCTCTGCATAGCAGCCACAGACAAGCCAGAGGAGCTACCATCCCCCTCAGAGGAGCCCCAAACTGAAGCCCCACCAACTGAGGACAACCAACCTGAGCACCCCCAAACTGAGGTCCCCCCGGTGCGGGCAGTGCTGGGAGAGCTGAAGGTCTCCACTGTGACACCCAACTCCGTGCAGCTGCAATGGAGCGTCCCTGAGGGCTCCTTTGACTCCTTCATGCTGCAGTACCGGGATGCCCAGGGCCAGCCCCAGGCCCTGCCCATCGATGGCGGGTCCCGCTCGGTGATGGTACCGGGGCTGTCCCCATCCCGCCGGTATCGCTTCCACCTCTATGGGCTGAGGGGCAGGAAGAGGACCGACCATGTCTCCACCGACATTGTCACAGGTGAGGGGGAAGGTCAGAAAGTGAAAGGGTTGGAGAGGTGGCTGTAAGGATGGAGAGACAGAGAGATCACAGGATCCTATGCCAATCC
Source organism: Hypocryptadius cinnamomeus (assembly GCA_013400635.1). NCBI lineage: Eukaryota > Metazoa > Chordata > Aves > Passeriformes > Zosteropidae > Hypocryptadius > Hypocryptadius cinnamomeus. The sequence continues at coordinate 3,407 of VYZP01049973.1, forward strand.
CATCCCTACCTGCCGTTCAGTACCCACTGACACCAGCATCATCCAATCAACCATTGACCCTTCCAGTGGCCTATTAAGCAGCACTCAGCATCATCCATCGTCATCATCATTATTTAATTGGATAGATTCATTATCTGTCTATCACCAATCTCCGATCCTTTCCATTCCTAGGTAGCTCCACTTCTCCCCAGTTTCCCAGCTTGGTAGTGGAGGATGTGTGGGAGTGTTTGCAAGGTGGAGGGATGGATGGATAGACGAATGATTATGTTGATGATGACGATGATTGTGATGATGAATGGGTGATGATTATGGGTGATGGAAGATAGATGAACAATGGATGGTGCACAGACAATGGAATGGCAATGGATGGACAGTGGATGGATGGATGGATGGATGGATGGATGGATGGTGGGTGTTGGGCCAGTTTATTTGTGGTTTTCAGGATCAGATCAGTCATTTGATGGTTGGATGATCCAGTGGAGGGAGAAGTTAAAGATGCAATTGAAACAAAAATTTCATGGAAAGACATGTGATTGAAGGGATGGATGGATGGATGGATGGATGGATGGATGGATGGATGGATGGATGGATGGATGGGTGGATGATAGATGGACTTGTTGATGGACAAGCAGATGCCCATGTCCATCAGTATCCCCCCTCCATCACAGCTGCAGCCAAGACAGAGGAGCCGCCCCTGACCTCAGAGGAGCCTGAAACTGAGGCCATCTCATCTGATGCCCTGCCAGCACGGGCAGTGCTGGAGGAGCTGAAGGTCTCCAGTGTCACACCCGACTCTGTGCAGCTGCAGTGGAGTGTCCCTGAGGGCTCCTTTGACTCCTTCATGCTGCAGTACTGGGATGCCCAGGGCCAGCCCCAGGCCCTGCCCATCGATGGCAGGTCCCGCTCAGTGACAGTGCTGGGGCTGTCCCCATCCCACCGGTACCGCTTCCACCTCTACGGGTTGCAAGGTGGGAAAAGGATTGACCACGTGTCCACCGATGTCGTGACAGGTGAGGGGAGCTCAGGCCCCATCTGCACACCTGTGGTGCAATGAAGCTCTCACATGGTCCTTCAAGCTTGGGGAGTCTGGGAAGTGCTTCTGGGGCTTGAAATGGAGGTGGGAATGTGGAGGCCAGAGGGATGGAGAGTAGAGAGATGTGTGGACCCATGGATGGATGAGGAATGATGGTTGATGATGGCTGATGGATGATGGATAGTGGGTTATAGATGATGGTGGGTTGTTGGTCAATAGGTAGGTGGAAGGATCAGTGACTGAACAGATGCTTCTGGGACCATTGGGATACAACCATCCATCCATCCATCCATCCATCCATCCATCCATCCATCCATCCATCCATTTATTTTTTCTACCCAAACGTTCCTCTGTCCATCCATTCATCACCCTTTCAAGTGTTCAACCATCACCCACAGCAACCGTCTCCTTCTGGTACATATTTTGATATATCTTCCTCCCTCCCTCCCTGTTCTCCCCCCATCCCTGTCCTCCTCATTCCCTCCATCCACACACCCTGTCTCCATCCCACTTTGATCCTCCCTCCATTCTAGATCCATCCATACTTCCCCACATTTCCCTGCATGGTTGCACCAATTGCACCTTTCCACCATCCCATTCCCACCTGCCATTGAGTAAACACTGACACTGGCACCATCAAATCAGCCACTGACCCTTCTAATGACACAGTGACTCTGTCATCCTCCATCATCACCATCCATCATCCGTCGGTCATCTGTCTAACATCCATCATCCATCTTTCCTTGCCCCCAAATTCCCCCCATCCTACACCCCAGCACTGGGGAACTGGAAACAGCTCAGGGTTGGAGTGATGGCAGATTGGTAGATGATGAGGATGGAGGGGTGATGAATCAGTGGATGGGGGGCTCCTGGCTGGTTTGGATGGATCGATGCTGAATGCACAGGTGGCCAGATGGGAGCACATGTGGTTGAGCCTGTGGCTGGTTTGTGCCCTGGGTAAGGGCAGGAGTGTTGGGGTGGAAGGTGGAAGGTGAGGGCAGTTAAGGGGGATGGAGGAATGGATTTTAGGACGCACTGAAGAAAAAAAGATGGGTGAAGGATGGAAGAACAATGGAAGATGGGTGGATGGATGGATGGATGGATGGATGGATGGGTGACGATGATGGATGTTGGGGCAGGTGGTTTCACAGATCAAATCAACGGTTTGATTATTGCGTGATTCAATGGAGGAAGAAGCTAAAGAATCAGTTGTAGGAAAAGCCACATTGAAAGCCATGTGGCTGGATTGAGGGATGGTGGATGGTGGATACTGGAATGAATGGTCTAGGAGGTGAAAGTGTGGATGGATGGATGGATGGATGGATGGATGGATGGATGGATGGATGGTTCAATGAACAGGTCGATTCTCACGCCTATCTATCATTCTTTCTCCATCAGATGCAGCAGTGCCAGAGCAGCTGCCCCTACCCTCACAGGAGCCCCAACCTGAAGACCACAATCCTGAGCAGCCCCAAACTGAGCGGCCCCAAACTGAGGCCAACCAGGGACAGGTGGTGCTGGGGAAGTTGAGGGTCTCCAGTGTCACACCCAACTCTGTGCAGCTGCAGTGGAGTGTCCCTGAGGGCTCCTTTGACTCCTTCACGCTGCAGTACCGGGATGCCCAGGGCCAGCCCCAGGCCCTGGCTGTTGATGGCGGGTCCCGCTCAGTGACAGTGCCAGGGCTGTCCCCCTCCCGCCGGTACCGCTTCCACCTCTATGGGCTGCGGGACAGGAAGAGGATTGACCGCGTCTCCACTGATGTTGTCACAGGTGAGGAGGAAGGTCAGAGGGTGGAAGGATTGGGGAGATGGAAGTAGGGATGGAGAGATTAATGGAAAGATTGAGAAAAAGGTGGATTATGGATGGATGCCTGGAGGGTTGGATGGACTCATGAGCAGAAGGATAGACATGAACATCATTGGATGCCTGCAGAAATGGATAGTGAAAGGGTGGATGGAGGGCTGGGTACCTGGGTGATGGATGACGGGGGTTGTTTGTCTGTAGGCAGGCGGGATTTAGTATCAGTCATTAAGCGGATGTTTTTTGGGACTTGTGACTGCTTGATGGTGGATAGTGATATGGAGGGGAAGGAGCAATGGATGGAACTGGGCAGAGAAACTGGAGGCAGTTTGGAGATGAAGAGATGGCTGGAACCATGGGAGGGTGGTGTGATGAAAAGATTGATGTTGAATGGATGGATGGATGGATGGATGGATGGATGGATGGATGACAATGGATATTGTATGAATCAAGATGATGGATGATGTTGATTATGACAATGATGAAGATGGTGGATAATGGCAGATGCTAATCAGTGAGTCCATGGAAGAGTCAGTGATTGATTGAATGGTCCTGGAGTCAATGGGTGCTCAGAGATGGGTGAGGAGGGAATGGTGAAAAGGGACTGAGAGGAAATGGTGCATGATGGACAGTTGGGTGGATGATGGATGGACATATGGATGGACATACCGATGCCTACACCCACCATTGTCCCCTTTTTGTCATTGCTGTAGCTGACCCAGAGGATCTGTCCCTACCCTCGATGGACACCCCAACTGGGGTCCCCCCAGCTCAGGATCATGAAACTGCACATCCCCAAGCCGAGGCCCATCCATCTGCGGCTCCCTCGGCACGGGCAGTGCTGGGAGAGCTGAAGGTGTCCAGTATCACACCTGTCTCTGTCCAGCTGCAGTGGAGTGTCCCTGAGGGCTCCTTTGACTCCTTCATGCTGCAGTACCGGGATGCCCAGGGCCAGCCCCAGGCCCTGCCCATTGATGGCAGGTCCCGCTCAGTGACAGTGCCGGGGCTGTCCCCTTCCCACCGGTACCGCTTCCACCTCTATGGGTTGCAGGGCAGGAAGAAGACTGATCATGTCTCCACCGACATCATCACAGCTGATGGGGAAGGTCAGAGGATTGAGAGTGGGTGGATGGATGGATGGATGGATGGATGGATGGATGGATGGATCTTTGGGTGCCCATGTCCATCATCATCCCCTCTCTATCGCAGCTGCAGCTGTGCCAGAGGAGCTGCCCCTGCCCTCAGAGGAGCCCCATGATGAGCAACACCAAACTAAGGCCCCATCTGCAACCACCCCAACGCGGGCAGTTCTGAAGGAGCTGAGAGTCTCCAGTGCCACACCTGACTCTGTCCAGCTGCAGTGGAGTGTCCCTGAGGGCTCCTTTGACTCCTTCATGCTGCAGTACCGGGATGCCCAGGGCCAGCCCCAGGCCCTGCCTATCGATGGTGGGTCCCGCTCAGTGACAGTGCCGGGGCTGTCCCCATCCCAGCGGTACCGCTTCCACCTCTATGGGTTGAGGGGCAGGAAGAGGGTCTACCATACCTCCACTGAAGCTGTTACAGGTGAGGGGAATGGTCACAGAACCAGAGGGATCACAGTATGAATGGATTCAGGGATCATGGCTATCTCATCTCTACCTGCCATCTATTACCCACAGACCCCTGCACAAGCCAATCAATCATCAACCCTTCTACCAACTTATTGACCAGCACCTGCCATCTTCCACCATCATTGTCATCATCCTGTTTATCTATCATCCATCATCATCACCATCATTATTATCATCTTCCATCATTATCATGATCCATCCATGATGGCTGAAGAACTGAATGGTTGAATGGATTCTGGACTGGATTGTGAGTGGATTTCTTTCCAGGTTGATGGAAGAAGGTCAAGAGATGTATGAGTGGCTGGATGGAATTAGGAAGTAGAGATGGATGGTGCGTTCCTGGTGGGTGGTTAGATGTCTTGAAGGATGGAAGATTGTCCATGGGAAATGGGTGGTGGAAAAGGTGAAAGCTTGAGTGGATGTAGAGAGAAAGAGTTGGAGAGGTGATTGCAGGATTGGTTAGGGCATTGGGTTGGATGTTGGGTGAGATGGATGGAGACATAGATGGATGAATAGATGGAGCGATGGAGGGATGGATGGTGGATGGATGGATGGATGGATGGATGGATGGATGGATGGATGAATGATGGCTCATTTTGTGGATAATGAATGCACTTTTGGATGGACACATGGATACCCATCACTATCTCCTCTTCATTGCAGCTGCAACCAACTTGGATGAGCTACCCATGCCCTCAGAAGAGCCCCAGCCTGAGGACCCCCAACCTAAAGATCCCCCAGTTGGGTCCCCATCAACTGACACCCCCTTGGCACGGGCAGTGCTGGGGGAGCTGAGAGTCTCCAGTGTCACACCTGACTCTGTGCAACTGCAGTGGAGTGTCCCTGAGGGCTCCTTTGACTCCTTCATGCTGCAGTACCGGGATGCCCAGGGCCAGCCCCAGGCCCTGCCTATCGATGGCGGGTCCCGCTCAGTGATGGTGCCGGGGCTGTCCCCATCCCACCGGTATCGCTTCCACCTCTATGGGCTGAGGGGAGGGAAAAGGATTGACCGTGCCTCTACTGACATCGTCACAGGTGTGGGGAAGGGTCAGAGGGGTGAGGGTGGGTGAATGAGGGGATGAAGAATGATAGATGGAGAGAGAGATGGAGGGAACAAGTGATGGAGGAACATGTTGGTGAATGAAGGATATAGAGAGGTACAGGAGTGAGTGAATGGAGGATTGATCAATTGATGGATGGATGATGGATGGAGGGCTCCTGAATTGGTTGGCTGGTTGATCAGTGGATGGATGGATGGATGGATGGATGGATGGATGGATGGATGGATGGATGACTGGCGGAGCCCATGGCTGGTTTGTGCCCTGGGTAAAGGAGAGGTTAAGTTGCGGGGGGAAGGGAAGGATGGAGGAATGGATTCAAGGACTGACTGAAGTTACAAAGATGGATGATGGACGGATATTAGATTGATGATGGATAATGGACAGATAAAGACGATGATGCATGATGAGTGTTGGGGCAATTCATTGGCGGTTTGATGTATCAGGTCAGTAGTTGGGTCATTGGATGATCCAATGGAGGAAAAGGTTAAAGAATCAGTTGATGTAAAAGGTGCATGGAAAGATACATGATTGCATGGATGGATGGATGGATGGATAGATGGATGGATGGACATTTGGATAGACACATGGATTCTCACATGCATCATTATCCTGTCTCCACTGCAGCCACAGCCAAGACAGAGGAGCTGCCCCTGCCCTCAGAAGAGCCCCAGCCTGAGGACCCCAAAGGAAAAGATCCCCCAACTGAGGCCACCCCATCTGCGGTCCCCCTGGCACGGGCAGTGCTGGGAGAGCTGAGAGTCTCCAGTGCCACACCCAGCTCTGTCCAGCTGCAGTGGAGTGTCCCTGAGGGCTCCTTTGACTCCTTCATGCTGCAGTACCGGGATGTCCAGGGCCAGCCCCAGGCCCTGCCCATCGATGGCGGGGCCCGCTCNGGCAATTTGAGAGTTGGGGGGGATTGGGACAGCTCAGTGGGGACCAGGGAGAACAGTGGGGAACTGGAACTAGAGAGGGATTGGGAGCAGCTGGGACTGAGTGTACTTGGGAGAACTGGGGGAAACTGGGAGCTGGGGGTAGCCAGAGGACTGTAGGGAACTGGAGATTAGGGGCAATGTAGCACTGGGGGCAACTGGCAAGAGAACTGGGGACTGGGGGAACTGGAGGAACTGGGGACAACTTGGGACAACTGTGGGGTGTGGGGAACTGGGGGAAACAGGAGACGGGTGAACTGGNATCAGTTGATGTAAAAGGTGCATGGAAAGATACATGATTGCATGGATGGATGGATGGATGGATAGATGGATGGATGGACATTTGGATAGACACATGGATTCTCACATGCATCATTATCCTGTCTCCACTGCAGCCACAGCCAAGACAGAGGAGCTGCCCCTGCCCTCAGAAGAGCCCCAGCCTGAGGACCCCAAAGGAAAAGATCCCCCAACTGAGGCCACCCCATCTGCGGTCCCCCTGGCACGGGCAGTGCTGGGAGAGCTGAGAGTCTCCAGTGCCACACCCAGCTCTGTCCAGCTGCAGTGGAGTGTCCCTGAGGGCTCCTTTGACTCCTTCATGCTGCAGTACCGGGATGTCCAGGGCCAGCCCCAGGCCCTGCCCATCGATGGCGGGTCCCGTTCAGTGACGGTGCCGGGGCTGTCCCCATCCCGCCAGTATCGCTTCCACCTCTATGGGCTGCGGGGTGGGAAAAGGATTGACCATGTCTCCACTGAGGCCATCACTGGTAAGGGGCTGCAGGGACTCCCCCAGAGTCCCTCAGGGAATGGAGCTGGAGTGGGGACAGGGCTGGGAGTGGGGCCCAGGGGGAGCTGGGAGGAACTGGGGAATGGGGCTGTACTGGGGGAGCCAAAGAAATGAGGGGGACTTTGGAGCTCAGGGGTCACTGAGGAGTGGGGAATTTAGGGGAAAGTGGGAACTGGAGGCAACCAGGGATTGCAGAGGACTGGAGATTAGAGGGAGTGCAACACCTGGAGGGACTCTGATCAGCTGGGGGCTGAGGAACTGGGAACAGCTAGGGGGACTGGCTAGAACTGGGGCCTGGGGCAATCGGGGGCCTGGGTGAAACTGTGTGGAACNCTGGAGGGAACTGGAGACTGAAGGGGCTGGGGGAGATTGAGGTCTGAGGGAGATTGAGGGGAACTGGGAATGGGGGTGACTGGAGAATGAGGGGAAACTGGGTCCGGAGGGGACTGGGGACTAGGATGGAGCTAGGGACTGGCGAGTACTGGGGGAAACTGGGCGCTGGGAAGAAGTCAGGGGGAACTGGGGGGATATGGGGGCTGGGAGGTACTGAAAGAAACAGGTCTGGCAGGCATTGGGGGAAACTGGGGCCTGAGGGTGACTGGGAGAGGACTGGGAAAAATGAGGGGGAACTGGGTCATCTCCATTGGGCACAGTGTGTGGGCAGGGCTAGGGGGCCCGTGGGAGAGTTTGGAGTATCAGCAGATTGGGGTGGGGGGGATGTAGTGGCAACAGTGATTTTTGGGGTATCAGTGGGAGATTTTGGGATGTCAGCTGGGCCATCTGAGGTGACAGCATTGTGACCTTCCCCAGGTGTCCCAGGGACCCTCTGGGTGGGGTCTGTGTGGCCCCGCAGTGCCTGGCTGCACTGGGACCCCCTGCAGGCCCCCCCTGATGGCTATGAGCTGGAGTATGGCCCCCCTGGCAGACCCCAGCAGGTAACAGTCCCCCAAAGGATCCTAAAAACACCCGAACACCCAGGGTGTCCCCCCAATATCTCCTTGGGGGACCCCATAACCCCCTGGATACCTTCAAGCATCCCAGTAACACCCCTGGGGACCCCAATAACACCTGAGGGTATCCCATTACCCTCCTTTGGTAATGGCACCCCAATACACCTCTGGGGGACCCCAATAATGTGTTTGGGAATATCAATACCTCCCTGGGGACTCCATTAATCCCCTGGGATACCCCAATACCCCTCGTGCCCCCAGACCCTGTGGCTGCCTCCCGAGGCTACGTCGCAGCAGCTGTGGGGGCTAGAGCCGGCAGGACACTATGGGGTGCGGTTGTGGGGCCGAGGGGGAGACCCCCAAACAGCCCCCCTCGAGGCCACCTTTGACACTCGTGAGTGGGGGGAGCCGGGGGTGTGGAGGGGTCATTAGGGGGGTGCACCTGGACCCCTGGGTGCTTTTGTGGGGGGCAGGGTTATTGGTGGGGGAAGCTATGTCCCTTGGAGGGAGGGGTGGAACTTTGGGGGGCATCTGGACCCCCGGGTGCTTTTGGGG
>VYZP01049976.1:0-17941 GCA_013400635.1 Hypocryptadius cinnamomeus
AATGTGGGTGCAGAGGCTGTGCAGTTCCAGAGTGTGGTTTCTCATTGTGTGCAATCCAGCCTAGCCCCAGACTGCTGCCCAAAGGCAGCTTTTTCATTACCTCCTGCCAAAGAGGGGTATACAGCTATATTAATTCTCCTTCACCTTCACCAGTGCCTTGATTTGCTAGAGACATGGTGATTATGGCTACACAGTTGTTAGATGCAGTACAAGGGAGAGATTAAATAGGTTGCTGGTTCTTGGGAACAGTGAGAGTGATGAGGGCAGAGAAGGGAGACTCTCTTGTTGGTGGCAGCCCAGTGTTTAGGTCAAATTAACCACAGTACAAAACTGCTCTCTTGGGTGTCTAATATTTAATAATCTGTGAGATGTTTTAGTAGCACTGTAACTCACTGCCCTTGCTTGCTTATCTCCCCTGTCAGTCAGAGCATTTCATTCTCCCTTGGTTTTAGCTTGCTTTGCCTCATCTGTTATATTTATATATTTGTCATTGCTAACATAGCTGTATGCCGTACACATTCTGATAGAGAAAGCCATGAGCATCTTGCCCTGCTCCCCTGTGGTCTGGATTGGATTTCATTAGGCATACACCTTCTGGTTCCTCTGATGCCCGAGATGTGATGGCTGCTGTAACATCTGCTCGTTCAGACTCGTGTCTTTATGCAGAGAGCACGTTCAGACAATCTCTCACTGTCATGCTGCAGCGACAGGACCAGGCACATCCTTGCTGCACACAGACCAGTTAAGGATTCAGGAGCAGTTCTCCCTCTAGGCTCTGCTTATAGCTGCTGGGGTGAGAATTAGCTATCAGAAAATTTTAATACTCTTAATATTAATTACTGTAGGGCAGCAGTGCTGGCATTATGACTTCCAGCTATTTGTTTGTGTTTGTAAGGCAGGTAATTGTGATAACTAGGCAGGCATGTGAAGACAGAACTGGGAAAGGAGAAGGCATGTTTTATTGATGTACTTTGGATTTGCCTACTTGTAATACTGCTGAGAATGAGATGGAATTCCTAAAGATAATGTATACTGGTGAGAGATCTGGCTGGGGCTTTGAATGTAAGATTGAAAAGATTCTGTGGCACTGAATCCAACCTATTTCTGAGCAACTCTTTTGTGGTAATCCACTTGGTAAATTTATAAATCTCCAGAGAGAAATTGGTGACATTGGGAGATAGTTTTAGACACCTTCCTTTTAATTATTAGATGCTTTTCCAATTTCTGACCACACTATAGGTAGTGAACCAGCATCTCTCTTGTTATTGCAAAAACATGTTCCTTTACATTAAATAGTTGCTCTTTTTTTTTGCAGTTTTGTCAGACACAAGCTATACTCATCACTGCTTTGTTTTTGCTTGGCCTCCCTGGTTAGATTCCCCTACGTCATTGTTCAGTTTGGAAATGGCTGTGAAGAGCCTGGTACTTGACATCTTATTTCAGGCTGAAAAATAAACTCTGATCTTTGTCGTTGCACGTTGGATTAGTGTGTTTTTTGCTTTGGGTTACTGTGTTAGGGCCTGTTAAATCAGTAGCAAATGTTTGTTAACTGCACCTTTGACAAATGTGTATGATTAAAAGAAAGAGACTTCTAAATGAGAGGGTTGTAACTGAAAGACATAGCTTCTTGTTCATGGCTGCATTTAATTTATTCTGCTCAGTTTGAAAGAATTCAGCAGTTTAAAAAGTGACAGCCATTAATGCTCTTGCATCTTAGTGTTTGCATTTTCTTTTGAACCATCCATTCTTAGTATAAGCAAATAGTGTAAATGCAGGAACTCAGTGTTCCCTAACATTGTGTAATGGTCTTGTTTGTTGGACCTGGTTGTTCCATTGTAAGAGCTAATTTATAATACAGTTTAATGTAATGTACGTCCACATATGGTAGAGGTGGAAGCAAGAGCCTGTGGAGAGAAGTTTCTCAGTACTTTAAAGAAAGTATGTCTTGCATGGGGTTCTGCAAATAAAAATTGGATGAAAAATGTATTGTGGTGATTAAGGGCATGGCTGTCCTTTTATACAGAAAACAGAAATGTTAGGATAAAATTAAAACAAGTATAAGTATGTAAGAATAATACTTGATAATCTGTGTAGTTACTTTTCAGACATTGGTGAGAAGTCTCAATACATGGAGTGTAGACACAGCTCCAAAATGGCTGTAGAAGTGCTTCCTTTCCTCACAAGGAAAAAAAAAAAAAAAAAAAAAAAANAAAAAAAAAAAAAAAAAAAAAAAAAAAAAAAAAAAAGTTTCACTGGCATATTTTTTTTTATTGGTGTGTATTTTGTACTTGCCTCTGATACATTATGCCTGATAGACCTATACTTGAATTTGTATTTACAGGTTACCAGCTTCTACTTTGCATATTAAAGAGTGCAATGTACCCAGCTGCACACTGGGCCTTTAGCCAAGACTCTTTTCACATGTGTGTGTCTTTCTGCAAGGGCGTGGCTCCATTTCTCAACGTGTGTCTTCAGATTAGGGTTTCTATATAACACAGATGTATTCTCTCTAGCGTCAGCTACTTGCTTAGAGCAGATACTCCAATGAGTGGAATTGATTGAAAGGTGTATTATTTAATATAACTCTCTTAATATAGTATTTTATTCTTTCCTGTATTTTCTGTCTCATATTTGAGGCTGTGATGTTTGATTATGTGAACAGTGAATGTTCAGAATAAGCTGTTTTTCTCCATGCATTCTCTTCTCAACTGTTTTGTTTTACTCATGGAAAAATAATGTGTTTCCCATCTCTGTGCATTTTAGAGAAAGCAAGGATTACAAATCTCCTTTGTGTCTTTCAGATACCTGTATTAAATCAATAGGTGCTCTTGCCTTTGAAATTCATGATTTCTGGACTGTTTATTGAAGTGGGACCATTTAGACTGTCATACTCTATCATATGGTGCACTGCTGTAGTTTTTCTTTCACTTCTGCATTGCTGTGAAGATAATTTAGCATTGTTGACATAGTCTATACTTCTGTTTGAGTTCTGTCAATAAAATATTTCCATGCGTAGAACGATTCTTTAAGAAAGGAATTTTAATAATGCATGGAGAAGGTAGGGGTTCTGCTAATGAACAGACTCCAAAGCAACAAAACCAATTATTTAGCTAGGATTCATTTTAATGTATCTGTAAGTAGGCAAAATGTTAAAGTTGTTTAGAACTCTGGGATGATTGTATTAAATAGCCTAAATAGCTTTACTCTAATATAATTCAGTTATTATGGAGACAGTGGGATTCGAGTTGTGTGCTTGATTTCCTTACTTGACCAATATAGCCTGTGTTCAAAGTCTAAGGAGATATATACCTTCTGTATCCTTAGGTTGTAGTGAGTTTCCTCTGCTTGCACTAGCATTGTTATTATTGTTATTGTTATTATTATTAATAACAGCAACAATAATCACTGGCATTTAAATGGGAATTGTTAATTCAGAGTCCTAATATGAATTAGGAAAAGAGAGAGAATATTAATTTCATGCAGAAGTCTGTGTGTTCTCTAATGAGGCTCGTGCATCTCATCCTTGTTAGTGTGTGTGTGTAAAGACTCTTGAGTACTCGGAACTATAGCCCAGGGAGGATTTTAATTGTCAAGTGCAGTTTTCAGCCAAATTTTGTTTTTGTTTTCCCATGAAGAGGCAAAGAAGTCCCCTGTTATAGTGGTGCTGGTGTCAATCTTAGAGGGACTGACTAAGCTGAGGGGATGGAGCAGTACTAGGCCTCCCTCACGGCTCAGGTCAATCCTGCTTTGCCAAATACCTTGTTTGGTTTTTCTGTCATTGACATTGACTGAAAATTTGTGCAGGACTGATCCTACTTGCTTGGCTCTTTGTATTGTACAGAAATAGTCATGCAAAGCCATTACACTTCTTTTCACTGTTTAGTCTCCAATGGTATTAGCTACTGTAGTGAGGCTTTATCAGTGATTATCTGCAGGAGTTTGAAAAGATCGTCTTAGTGCTTCCTACCAGAGCAGAATATGACTGCTGAATTTTATGGCTGTCACCTCTAGGTCATGTACCCTAGCAGGATGGAAAATAATTGAAAGGTCTAGATCAGTTACCTACATATACTGTCCAGTCAGAAAAGGCACATCATTATACACCTTGTGTATTTGCCAAGTCCTGATATGGCCATTCCCTTCCTGTTTGCCTTCAGTAACTCACATCTAAATGCACAAATTTTAGTCCAGTTTTGCTGTGTATTTGTGTGTTCATATAATCAGAGACCTTGATTGAATGAAGTTGTAGCTTTGCTTGGATAGATAGTCTTGAAATATATATCTATGAAAGACACAGGGAGCCCCATTTTTGCCTGAGTTAGTTATTGCTGAAGTGCTAATTTAGACTCTTCATAATAAAACTCACTTAAAGTGATTTTTAATAATAAACTGTCTAATTATTACAGTTTGTAAACATTTCAGTTCAGATACTGGCCTAAAATTATATCTTTTCTTCCTTACTATGTTGTTGGCAACGAAATGACAAAGCAAACAAATGTCACTGTTCTGGTGACCCCTGGACTTTTTACTGCTGCACCCTTTGTGCTTGGTCTGCCTGGCAGCTGAAGGCAGAAAAGTTTAAATTTCTTTTTTCAGCCCGAGACATTTTGCACTTTGTCTCCTGTGAGGTCTCTGCGCCTTTTGTCCCTCTAGAGTTCCTTTTATTATCTCTTTGCAATGAAATGTGGGGTTGGTTGGTTGGTTGTTTGCCTGGGGTGATGGATCATGTGGAAGAGAGACTGACACTGTGTTAAATATGGGATGCTTACTCTGTTCAGGCCACAGAGGACATGAGGTTTTTCAGCTCCAGTTTCCAGGCTATATAAACTAAGGCTATATAAATACATTTCAGCTGTAAGGCATTTACCATTTTGATTAAAAGCTCATCTGCATGGAGGGTATGTTTCTCATGGAATTTTTTGTTCTTCTGGAGACATGATTTTCTGTGGTTAAATAAATGATGGGGAGTTTTAAAATCCATTCCATTTTGCATGATAAACTACAGCCCTTTTACAGTTCTGTGCAGATCACGAGAAATTAATTGGTTGTAAAGAGAAGGTGAGAAAATAAAATGCAGAAAAAAATTGGAAAGTAGGAAAGAATCTGATATGCAAATCAGGAAGAAAGACTTCATAGAGGAGTGAGGGAAAGGAGAACTTGACAGTGTCATTATAGTAGAATGAAATGAAGCTTGTCTGTATGTTAAGTGGTTAACATAATAAAGAGAAAAAAAGGACTAAATAGTATTAAAGCAATGCAATTTTAAGTGCACAAATCCTTAGCAAAAGTAATTTTAGTAATTTAATAAGTAAATGTGTACTTTAAAATTATAAATGTGAACTATTAAAAAAATGCATTGGAAATCTTCGTTTTCTTCAAAACCTGTAGACTTCTATTTGCATGGCCAGCAATGGTTTCCTAATGTTATTTTGTATTTGAAATTCAGTCTTTAGAAACTGTCAAATTAATGCCACCAGATTTTACTTTTATGCTAAAAATATAGTAACTTACACTTTTTTAAGTTAAAATTGGTTAGTCCTGAATTTATTGCCTCTTTATGGGGATTTTTTACAGGATAGAGAAGCAAATTGGCATGGAATATGAATAGTATTTTTTCAGGCTGCTCAGTCCCGAGAATTAAATTGGTAGGAGAAGTGACCAATGAGTATTCTTCTATTTGCTGGCTGTGGGTGACAGAAGCCCCAAGTTGCCCAGACAGAGCTCAACTGCAATTCTTCTCATCAAACCAAGTATTGTATTTCATCTAAACATCTTGTTTGAACTGGGAGAGAGGGACAAGGGCTTTTTACTTTATTCTTAAAAATGATCTCCAACACCCTGACAGGATTGTGTGCCATGTTTGCCATTGGGTTCTTCTGGTTTTCTTTCCAATGACTTTCCCCCTCCGCCACCTTTTCCTCCTATTAATCACTGTGAAATACACGTCAGCAAAGATGTTCCTGCCAGACTTCTGACTTCACCATATCTAAATGGGATGTCAAGGGTGAAAAGTTTATCTCTCTGCAAAGGAGATAGCAAGCTATCACTGAAAGTACAGGATTGTCATCCTGATCAGTTTGAAACTGAGGGGATGAGAAATAAGCTATTCTCCATTTTTGTTTGTGTTGGGGCGTAGGGCATGAATGGATTAAAAAACCCTCTGAGACACAGACATGGGGATCTTTCATATTCAGCAGGAGAGTTCTGTTCTGACCTGCTCTTAAAAGAAAAGTGTAATACAATACCTTGAAAAAATGATAAATCTTTAAACTCGGTTCAGACAATACAAAATATTAATACAAAATCTGGATCCCAAATGAAGACATATTTGGACAGTGGTCCAGTGACACCAAGTTCTACCAATCTTCAGAAAATAGTTGTCTCTTGTCTCTTGTTTAGCAGAGGATAAGTGTTTAATTATTATTTCTGTACTACAAACTCAAACAGATATGGTCTGTGTTTATAACTATAGATTTACATGGTGGATGTGTTCCATTTAATGTGGCTTTATTCCTAATCCTGGGAGATACACGAAGGGTAATTTCTTCTGTATGGTCAATATAGAATAGTAACTCATACTAGATTTTCTTGGCTTAGCACCTGCATTTGTCAAGATTTCAGAAATTAAAAGGTTTACCAGGAGTTATAAGCCTCCATATATGACAGTTGTCAGTGCTTTGACTGTGTCAGGAGTTTCAAGAACATCATGAATGTGTTGGAAATGCAGTGAACTTAAAAAGCCTTAGTACTTCTGATTTATATTTACTTAAAAAGTGTAGGACCTCTTGGGGTAATCTGCATTTGGATAGCCTGCTCTATGGAGAGAGTAACTTTGCCTGTTGCCATGCCCAGAAGTATTTCTTTCCAATGCTTGCTCCTTCCATGGTGGCAAAGACCAAAGTGTACTGGCCTGCCCCTTGTCTAGCCTTGTCCTCTCCTGTCTGTGTCAGCCTTGGTACTTCTGATGCACTGTTTTGCAGTTTGGAACCTCTCATGTGCCTCTGTTGTTTCTTGGTTTTTTGTTGGCTTGTTTAGTTTTGTTTAGTTCCTTCATCATATCACACACAGACATTAGTCTGTTTGGTGTTACCCACTTTCAGGACTGCATGCAGTAAGAAGTTTCCAGCTTGTTCTCATGTTGGGAAGTCTGGGAAGTAATCTCTGGATGTGTATTTGGTAGTGACTTGAGAGATGAACAGTATGGAAAGGCATCTTCAGATTTGCACTCAGATCAGCAGTCACTGGGCTGAGGAGTTTATGCACACAGGAGAGTGATTGTTCCATCTACATTTTTAGGGCTGCTCACACAAGTGCTCTCTGAAAGCACTGCTCTTTTGTGTACCTGTGGTTGCTTCTGAACATTTTTGTCTCTGCCTGAAAGCACCTGTCCTCTCTCTTTGTATGATCGGACTTTGATCTTTCCCCCTTATAAGTGTAAAATCATAGTCTGAAAGACCAAACTATCTCAGACAGAGATCTGTGAACTATGTCAAATATTTGTTATCAAACAGGTTTAGCTGGACACCTGTGTCTTCAGTAGTTCTAACAGAGAATGGACTTGGTGCTGTGTAATGTTTAAACTTGAATAAATAAATATGTTTATCTAGTAAGTAAAGAAAGAACATGGGAAGGAATTCCTGAATTGTCACAGGCAGCCTTATAAAGTAGAAAATAGTCTCAAAGTAACAAGAAGTACTTCAGTTAAATTAATGTATATTCATATTTCATTGAAAATGAGAATATATGCTTCCCTCTTAAGCTAAGAATAAGGCAGATCTTGATTTATGTTTACTTAAAAAGTGTAGGACCCCTTGGGATAATCAGAATTTTAGCCTGCTTTATGAAGAGAGTAACTTTGCCTCTTGCCACACCCAGAAGTATTTCTATTCAATGCTTGCTCCTTCCACAGTGGCAAAGAACAAAGTGTGCTGGCCTCTGCCCCTTGTCTAGCCTCGTCCTCTCTTGTCTGTGGCAGCAGGGAGGCACCCAGGGGTGATGGCAGAAGGGATGCTCAGAGTGCGGGATGCAGCGTGGCTCTCCAGGTTCTGCTGCGGGCATACTGCATACTGGAGGTGTTTAATAACAGGAGCACTGGGGAGCAAGCAGTGCCCAGTCCCTCTTACCATCTGATGAGTTTTCTGATCCGCATTGAGACAAGCTTCTTCTGCACCCCAGCCTTTCAAAAAACCTCAGTTTTTCTGTCACCCCTTACAACTCACTAGAATTTCATTACAGTCACTGCAGAATGCTTTGCCATTGCTGGGAAAGACTCTGAGCCTGTGCTGCTGAGAAACCATGAGTCAGCTTGCTCAAGGGAAGGAGGAGGAGGCAAGGAAATCTCCTTTTATGATGAATCTTCCCACACTTCCTGCTGTTTCTGTTTTGGGCACACTGGTTCAGAAGCTGTGGGCTGTTTTCTGCCTGGCTCTCAGTGTGTGAAAATTGTTCCTTTCCTAAGAGGGATCACCTACTTGTCCTGATATGAGGTGACAGTATCCCACGCCTTTCCCCATCTAGAACAAAAGGGATTATCTTTCATCTCGAAGCGAAGCACAGTGTCATGGGGGAACTAGGGCAGGAGAAAGCCCTTGCTGAGCTCTGTAGAGTTTCAGAGTCCAGCGATGTTAAAGAGGTTTCCTGAGTCACTCTTTACTCTGAGAGGCTGTTGTTTAGTCTAATCCTGTGGGATAAATATATTCTCATTAAATTCACAGGGACTCACATCCTAACTTAACTAAGGCGTGACTGGACTCACAACACTAACAGCAGATTTTTTTTGCAAATAACATACCATACATTTGCGGAGGTTATTCAGTAAAAAGCCCCACTTCTGCCTCTTTACTTGGAGGGTCATATTCTGAGGGTGAGCACAACAGTGCTGAAATGGTTTTAATATAATATGATTCTGGATAAAAATGGTGACAAAGAGGTAACAAAACAGTGCAGTTCACTTGCTGGAAACATCTTGCAGCTGCTTCAATTATATTTCATGCTCGAGTTGAGAGCTGCTACAATAGTGACAGGAGGAAAGAAATAGAATTGCTTCATTTCTTTTCTCCCACCCACGGACATTTCTCAGTGTGGAAAATGAGTCATCAAGAAGAGGTATTTTTACTTTGCAACAGACATTAGAGAAATGTTGATCTTCAGGCAAACTTTGTGTCAATTGATCTAGTAGGCAAGAGGTCTGATCCTGCTTGCACAGATTTTATTTCTTTTGGAACCACTGCCAAGTCACAACAAGAAGCGACCAACACACAGACTCCACAGGATTCACAGTCAGCTCAGGTGTGGCTCCCACTGTGGCAGCTGTGTGACATGGCTGATCTGAGGACTGTGCCAAGTTGCTGGGGTACGAGTCGGCTTTGACAACACTGGGGCAGATCCTCAGCAGAGACTGACGGTCCCAGGCCCCCCTGCAAGCACTGCCCCAGCCCACTGGCAGTGGCATGATGGATCTGCCAGGACAGGGCCTGCTTGCCAGCTCTGCCTCAGCTCTGTCAGATATGGCCAGGGACATCTGTTACTTTTGGAGATGTAGACTGACGTATCGCAGCTTTCAAGAAGTTTTTTAGAAATCTCCTGTCACAAGTGAAAAGTTAGCATCAACTAAATCATGAGGTGGCCTCTTGGTTTGAGAATATAATCAGCTGGGATGTCTGGGCATGCTGCTGTTTGCCATCTGAGAATTTGAGCACTTAATCTACTTTTAATTTGTATCTTATTTTGGAGTGTAAGGCTTCAATATAATGTGTAGCAAACACAGGGATTTTATCTGTCATTGTCAAAGCATTTTGCAGAAGGGGAAGAGGACACTTGAGGCTCAAAGCCATGTAAAGGAGTTAATCAAATTGATCTGCAAAGCACAGATCTCATCCTCTTTGTTTCTTACTAGACCACGCTTTGATTCCTCTAAGCTCTTCAAAGGTGCTGGTGGCTCAGAGGAATGTAAAGCAACAAACCTGCAACCACAAATCAGTATTTCTCACACCCAAACTAGTATTTATCACCCAAAACATGTTCTTCTGTCAAGCCAGTGTTACTGTTGAATTAATGTTTTTCACTTTTACTACCTTGTACTTTTGTTAGTATTTACTCTCAGATACCAAGTTTTCACACATCTAGAGAGCTTTGTATGTTGTTCTTTATGGGGTTTGCACAGCCAGGTTTTGGTAGCAGGCAGAATACTAGGGGTGACTTCTATGAGAAGCTGGCAGCAGTCCAAGATGAATGTGCTGCTAGTCAATGATGGGCCTATCAGAAAAGGTGTTAACACCTCTGTGATATTTAAAAAGAGAAAAAAAAAATAGTTATTGCACAGATGTAATTGCAGCCAGAGAAGAGAGGAGTAAGAAGATGTGAGAGGAACAATTCTGCAGACCAAGGTCAGTGGAGAAGGAGTGGCAGGAGGGGCTCCAGGGGCCAGAGCTGAGATTCCCCTGCAGCCCTTGGTACAGACAACAGTGAGGATGCTGTGCCTCTGCAGCCCATGAAGGAGTCCAGGAGTCCACCTGCAGCCTGTGGAAAAGACCTGCAGTGAAGCAAGTGGGTGCCAGGGAGAGGGGGAGGCTGCGACCCCATGGGAAAGCTCTGCAGGAGCAGGGTCTAGGCAGACCTATGGAGAGAAGAGCCCATGCTGGAGAAGGTTTCCTGGAAGGATTTGTGACCTGTGGGGGACCCACACTGCAGCAGCCTGTCTTTGAAGGACTGCACCCCCATGGAAGAGAACTGTTGCCCATGGAATGGACTCACATGAAACAAGTTCATGGACAATTATCTCCCATAGGAGGGACCCACGCTGGACCAGGGGAAGGATTCCTCTCCCTGAGCAGTGGCAGGAGCAATGTATGATAAACTGATTGTAATTCCCATTTCCCCCTGCTCTGCTGTGGGGGAGGAGGTAGATCCCTCCTCCTAGGAGGAGGGAGAGGTGGAGGGAAGGTGTTCTTAATTTTATTTTAATTATCCTGGTCTGATTTTGATTAGTAATGCAATTCACTTAATTTCCCCAATGCGAGTCTGTTTTGCCCGTGATGGTATTTGGTGAGTGGTCTCTCTCCCTCTACTTATGTTGTGAACCTTTTGTTACATTTTCTCTCCCCTCTGCACTTGTGGAGGGGAGAGATGGAGAGGTGTTGGTGGGCACCTGGCATCCAGCCCGGGCTAACTCACTATGATAACTGACCTTAGGAAGTTTGTGAGCTGCGAGGATTATAGTTAGGATATCCTTAACCATGTTTTGGTGGCTATATAGTTCTTTTTTGGATATCGCATAAGGAGCTGACACTTATTTGTGTAAATCCAGCGCAAAGACTGTGAATGCCAGTAGTTGTCAATTGTGGTAGCCTGCCGAAGGTGAGGCTGACACTAAACTTGATGTCACTAAGTCCAGCTGTCAGTGAGGTTGGGCATGTGTTTCCAATAGGCATGATACATGTCTACATCTCTGTATGACAGCTTC
This sequence comes from Hypocryptadius cinnamomeus, assembly GCA_013400635.1. NCBI lineage: Eukaryota > Metazoa > Chordata > Aves > Passeriformes > Zosteropidae > Hypocryptadius > Hypocryptadius cinnamomeus. The sequence goes on from VYZP01049976.1 coordinate 11,462, forward strand.
CCTATCCTGCTCAACAGCTAGGCCAGCTTGCTGCTCATGAGGGCTTGCTGCTCATGCTTACCCAGTGCAGGGCAAAAAAACAACAGTTCTGGTGACACAGAGCCAGCCTCTTTTATTCACTTGTCCCTCTGTTTTCCCATGCTTGTAGCTATTACCCTGACACTTCCACACCACCTTTGCCCACCTTTGATCCTTACCATTGCAAGATTTCAGGAGTTCCCAAGTGCATTTCCCTGGAGCCTGGTAAAGTGTCTCCTGCCCTGGCAGTAACCTTGCAGTTTGGAGGGTACTGCAGGAAACATCTCCCACTGACCCCTAGGGTTGGGTGTCAGCCCCCAGCCATGGAGCCAGTAACTCCCTGGCTCAGCTGTGGCTCCCCTGGGACTCCCTTGCTCAGACCAGGCAGCTGGCCTGCCTTCACTGGCTGGTGTCACTGTGAATGATAACCCAACTTGCCAGCAGCCCAAGCCCATTTCCAATACATCTGCTCAGAGCTGCCCCACCCCCAGGGAGCTGCATGTTGCCACTAGTGGCTTCAGCTGTAGATTTTGTCATTAGGTGTCCATGGTGTGTGAAAGCTGTGGGGATTCCCCTCAGCTGCCGAGTTGTACTGACTCACCAGGCTGTTTCCATATGTTTTTATCTGTCTGTTAATAACTTTTACTTTCGTTTTTCCCTAGGCAGAACTGAACTCCTTGAACCCTTGTGTTAGTGCATTTAAATTGTGATTTGAGTGCAAACTGATTCAAGAAAATTAGAATTTTTTTCCTCTCTTTTTAAATTTTTTTTTTTATTCTTTGGCCAGATCTCTTAAAGGATTGCAGAGCAGACAGCTTCTTGCATTTCTTGTCCTGGATTTTCACTTACTGAGACATGCCCTTGCCTGATCCTCTGTTAAGCTTTGTAACCACATGGAATCAGTTTTTCCCTATGGAAATGGATGTCAGGGCTCCCAGTGAGTTTAAGAAGAGCTCTATTTAGAAATATTATTGCTAGGCATTCCCAGTTCATATTACTCTCCGTGTCTTTTCAGTCTCACATGTTCTTTGGGTTACAGAATACCATCTCCTTGCCCCCCTGTTACAGAAGAAGGGCTGGCATGGTGTTCTCAATTCCTTCTTTAAGAAAGGAGGTTTATTTGTCCCTGTGGATTTGAAAGAAGAGGTGCAAATAGAGAGACAAAACAACTTTTGCCTTAGAATTCTGTTTTTCTGAGGGCATAATATCCACTGAGGTCACTGAAGGGATTGCATGACCCTGAAGAGGAGAATGGAGTCGTGTTAAATACTTTATATGCCTAGACCTCCAGTTGCCTGAATCAACTGTACCCTTTTCTTCATATTCAGATTTAGGTTTAGGCTGTAGTTTCTGCTTGCACAAATGCTTTGATGAGAACAAATACAGCTCAGTGGAAATGCATGAGTTGTTGCCTATGTTTGCCTACTTTATTAGGCACATTTACAGTACGCTGCATTTTTTTTTCTCTTCTGATCTAATATAGTAAAAATACTGCATCAAATTAAATTAGTTTCATTTTTTACTTACTCAGTAGTGGATGTAGTGTCTTGCAGGATCTGCTTTTTATTTTTAAAACAAATAAAACAAATGAAATACAGTTATTTCCCAGTAATTTCATTTCTTTCTAATTATAATTTTCAGAGGCAAGTGGTTTTGATAGAAAAATTATGCTGATGTTCATTAGGTTAGAATGACATGGTGAATTCACAGAAGGGGAGGAACAACAAATTGTTTGAGAGATTGAATTTGAATTACCGTAATTTCTCATTAAAGCCTGGATTCATTAGTGGAGTATATCAAACAAGAGCAATTTTTTTTCTCACATTTCAGTATGATCTGTGTTGCGAAGAATGTTTCCAAAAGAAACAGAAGAAATTCTATAAAGCAAAGGATTTGTTTTTCCTTAGATTTAAGTCACATAGCTAGCTGTGTATGATCTTTTTCTTTCAATTTTGCTTACCAGTTTTCTATAGCATTTCTACATCTGTGAGCTCTGCATTGGCTTTACTGCTGCTGTAGAGCATTTGGCAGTGTTGGGATGATGGCTGTGGAAGTGTGCTCATGTCCAGTAAAGACTTGCATGATTGCATTGTCCCAGTTGCAAGAGGTATAGCTATAGCTCTTTTCCCAATGGAATTACTTCTTGTTCCCATTGTCTCTTACGCCGTTTACAGACATAACATTAGTAAAATTTCAAGCTTTTAAAAAATCAAACTGGTTACTACACATCTGGTTGTCTTTGCAGTTTAGCAAATGTGAGGACAGTAAAATCCCCTTGCTCTGAGAAGTAGTGGCAGTTGCATGATCAGCTGCTGTGACCTGATGGAGGAAGTTTGGTAAAAATGTACAGGGAGTATTCCAAAGGTAAAGCCCAAAGTCTTTATTTGATTGCAAATACAGTTGCTTTCATGTGAGCCTTTTCACCCTTCTGAAAAATGGAAGTGGCAGGGTTTTGCAGCGTGCGGAGGAGCTAAGTTGTGTTGTCTGTATTATGTGGATTTTTGTTGCATAACGTACTCATGGTTGGATATACCTAGCTAAAGTAGGCAGGTGGTGGATGTAACATTCTGGTTGTGTATCTGTTTACTTGAAAAACTGTAGCAAAAACAGTCAACCTGCCTTGTTGAGAAGGTAGGTAGTAAATCACCTTTTGGGATTGAAAGTATCTGTATTTGGCAGGAGACTATCAATGTGAAAGAGTGATCCCCTGTGGATAACAATGGTTTTGATGTCATTGAAGAATGTGCTGTGTGGAAGGATGGTTTCTATCTTGTACCTGTGGTAGAAGAGATCTTTTGTTATCTATCACAGACTGTCTGTGGAGCTTTCATGATTCGGTGTCATTGCTGAGTATTTGTTTCCTACTTACAAAACAGAACCATCAAGGAAAATACCTCCAATATCAAGCCCTACCAACAACACAGCACTGCCAAGCTTGCAACCAGACCACATTGCCATGTGCCACATGCGTGTGTACCCTCCACTCCCCCCAGAGATGGCAGCCCCACCATCCCACAGGGCAGCCGTGGCTTTCCCATCAAGGTGTTGTCCTGACACCTTTGATAGTGTTTCCACTATCAAGGGCAGAGGCCCAGAGAGAATGCAGCTGAGAACAAGAGCAAGAGGTGTGTCCTGTGGTGGTCCACCAGCTACAGAAGTTGGGAGGAGGGGAGGAAAGGTTTATTTCCGTTCCCTTTGACTCAGAGTTTTGAATCTGAGTAACTCGGGGTGAAATAGTCAAGGATTTGTGTGGTGGTGGTTGTAGTTTGGGTTTTTTTTGTAAAACTTGAAATTTATTTGCATTTACTACTAACTCCTGTGTTGTTGAATGTGTTAAACAAAGCTTTTTTATCTGATTGAGTAATTTAGGCTAAATTTTGTTTGATTTTTCCATTGGGCACTGAGGATCTTACCCTGCAAGGTGCTAAATAACCTTATGCTCCCACAGCCTTCTCAGTAGGAGCTGAGAACACTGGACTGCCCCCGGAGGTGGCTGGATCTTCATGAAGCCAGGTCACACACAGTCTAACATAATGTAAAAATAGGATTAAGGTTTTCAAATGTATTTTGGTTAATACGTCATGGCCTCTCCTACAGTAATAGTTCATGTGGCTGGATATATCACCAGAAGTATTTTGTTTAATAGTAAAATCATGCTAAATTTTTCAGGCCCTCTGTTACTCTTGTCCTGTTGTAAAAGAAGGCTGCTATTTTTCCTTTTAATTTTGCTGGTGCAAATAAGTGGCACTGCTTTGCTGTTCCATTTCACCACAGGCAGTAATTTCAAATGGTTACACCACTTCTTTTGGGCTTAATGACACTATCAGATGATGGAAAGTGAGTGACCTTTCAAAATGGAGTGAACTATAATCACTCTGCACCTGAGTTCCTGGTTTTCTGTTCTGGCACAGCCTCCGCAGTAACCTTCTAGCACCCGAGGGGGCTGTGAGAGACACGGGGGTGTTTATTGATCAGGTGCTGGCATGACTCACATCACCAGTGCCTCCGTAATAAACAGTCCTGTAAGCAGGTGAGCAGCTTGACCCATGCATGTCTGCTTGTAAGTTTTCCAGGGGAGTTCTTTTGAGATGAAAATGTGGTGTTCCCACCCACAGGTGCCAGTATACTTGACACTATATTAACAATACTCGTGCCAGTATTACCTGAAGGGTTTTTTTTGTGTGAATTCTCTTTCCTCAGGACCCCAAGCCTCAGATTTGGAAAACAGCCTTTACACGTGGTGATACTTACGTTATTTGTGCTCTTCCTACTTGTAACTATTTGCAGTTGGGTGTTTGTGTGTTTTGTGTGTCCTGAGGTGCCTGAGATGACACTCTGTATCTTGGTAAAACGGACCCAGATTTTAAGACGTAGATGTCTGAATTGGATATTTTTAATCTCTATATTTAGGTTCGTCTGTGGAATGGCCTCAGTAAAAACAGGACGACAAGCACTTGCAGCTGCATTACTGTTTCCACTGATGCTTTCTGTGGAGTCTGGGCCACTGCTAGCTGAGCAGTCCTTCAAGTCACTGCTAGTGTATGTGGTGTCAGTGAGACATCCATCTTCGGTGTTTGATCCTTTTTTCTTTCATTCTGTTGGCTAATTGGTTTTGTTCTCTTCAAGCCATCTAATTTTTCTTTACATTAAGTCTTCATAGTTCTGTCTTTATTAAAGGCTCTGAGGAGATCTTCAGATTAAGAGCTCTGTGTTAGTGAAAGGCTTGCTGGTCTTAATCTCACATTAGTACAAGACTGACATTTTCTGGCTGTGTTTGCTTTCATTCTCTAAACGTACTAGAAATGCTTAATAATAGAATACCTGATTACAAAACTTGCACTTTACAGGTTGTTTCTCATTTTCTGGATGCTTTCCATATTTCGGTGATAATTTTGGTGGGTGAATGTGCTAAATAGTGCAGTGAGAGCAAAGAGTAAGGAAGAGATGAAGGGAGTACATCATTGACAATTTTTAATTGCAAATTTGCTCATGAAGAAGCAGATAGAAGGATAAACCTTCACTTTTTTCCTGGGAGTTTTGCCTATGAAGTTTCATGGGACCAGGATTTCATTGTGTGTTTTAAAAAGCAAGTACCGTATGAGTACTTATCATGGGTCCTGTTTTGCCATCTTCTCAAAGGTATTTAAATGCTGGCCTCATAAAAGGTGCTTAGGTAGCCATATCCTTTTTAAGATACCTAAATTCCTACTGAAATCTGCAACAGAATGGAAATTTTTTTACCTTAGTGAGTACATTGTATTATTTAAAATGGTGGATATGTACTGATGGTATTTTCAAGGGAATATGAAGTTTAGTTTTCTAACTGCTTTTTCTGCACAATTATCGTTGACCAATTATTTTTAAAATCTGGACTCTAAGCCCTTTTTTTCAAAACTGCTGATGGTTCCTGCTGATTTCTCTTGGAGATGTAGTGGTTCAGCACACATAAAAGGTAAATCAATGACTATAAGGCTTTGTAGTTACGGATCGCTTTTTGAGCAAGTGTGCATTTTTTCTTGCTGGGAGGCATATAACAAGACACAGCTGGGAATAGAGCTATCTCTGCCTTTTCAAGAATACAGGGGCTTCCTAAACCAGTGCTTCATCTGACATGTAATTAGTTTTTTGAGAAGACAGAGATCTAATTAAGACTGGTTGAGAGATTTTTTAATTTTATCTTTACAAATTAAAATGGTATTTAAAATCTTAACTGCATGTTGGGGTAGGGTACCCTATAGGGTACCTATTGTTTTTTGTTCTATAATTCGCTTAGCATTTTCTGTAGGAATGTCTCCCAGGCAATATTGAAATATGGTGTGTTTGGGTATAGTATAAAATTAATATTCTATGAACAATCATGCATCTTGAAGCATTCTTTGGCTCAAGAGTGGTCCATATATTTAAAATTGTTCTTTATTAGATGAGCTGCTACTAAATATAGCTAAATTAAAAAAAAAAAAGTTCAGTATGCTTCCTATTGCTTTCTGTCAGGAAGAAGAAACAGATTGTGTGATATTCAGGATTAGCTAAAATTTGTAAGAAGGTGGAAGAACTGTTTCAGATCCTCGCCAATGCTGCCACTTCAAATGTATAAAAAGCTCTTGAACTGAAATTCCCTGCTGCTGTTATTTTGCACCCTATTGAAATATAGTACTGCGTTATGCTTTGAATTTTTTCTGTGAGTCACATTGAGAGTTGTCAATGTCGTATTCAACCTACAACTTTGCTCTCTGAGCTACTAGTGAGAAAGGGAGGTAACGTTTTGCTGATAAACATTTTACTCATGGAAATTACCAAAGGAAACATAGTTGTTAGTAACCTTGCCAATGCAAAATTTTTCCATTCATTGTACTTAAACTCCTTCTCCATCCTGGCTTTAAATGATTATGTGATTAGCCCTCTACCCATTCCCTGGAAGACTAACTCAAAGTTTAATGGGGTTCTCCATTTCTGATACTCAGT
>VYZP01049979.1:0-40459 GCA_013400635.1 Hypocryptadius cinnamomeus
AAAAATCTAACCTTCCCCAATTCAGTTATTAAAAACGTGCCTTACTAACTGCCCAAAGGCAAACACTGAAGGGGAGAGCATAGGAGTGGCTAGAACTTTCCTGCAGAACACATCTCTACCCCTCTGTGTGGGCTTTATCAAAAAAAGAAGACAAACATATTAACAGATTGATCTTCACAGAATGATTGTAAATCTGCATGTTCTGTGAGAAATCTTGTTTCCATAAGATTTCATAGTAACCCAGCAATTCTTATCTCTTCATTACCTCCCCAATTCAGTTACTCCAAATGTAACACGTATCTCAAGTAAAGATATTTTCAGACTTAATGAGGACTAGAGCAAGGAAAATTCTGTGGGTAAAAAACCCTCTAATATATCAGCAAAACTTTAACTATTTATGAAATAGCAAAAGAAATAAAATACTTATTAAGTAAAATATCTGCAAGGCAGATTTCACTTAGTTCAGACTGAAAAGGAAAAAACATTGCCACACTTTGTATGCACATGTTGCCTACTAATTTGATTACTGAAGATACTTTGCCACAATTCACACAGATAATAATTTCATTCTTTCAAACACAGGTATGAGCTCAACTGAAATGTTGAAACCATACATTTGTTGCTACACTTCTAAATATCTCCAGCATTCAGAGAAAAGACATGTGTTTCCTGTACTTTGCAACACTTTTCTGGAAATCATGACAACTTTTCACTGTGAAAGACAACCCTGCACCTCACCCTGTACTTCAGTCTCAAAAGTGGTTCTTAAATGCAAACTGTAACTGATGGCTAATTAATTTTAAATAATTCTCAGAATCTTATCAAAAATCAGAGATAGGTAAAGCAAACCATTAATACGTTCATATACCATGGGTTTTAGTTCAGTGAATAAAAATAAATTTGGCAGTAAATACATTATTGTTGGAAAAGTGTTTTGTCTTTCATTAGTCCCACCTGATTCAACATCAATAGTGCTTCCTCCAAAACAGAACACAGAGTTGCTGAGTAACATGTGTGTTACAAAGAGCATACCTCCAAGAAATATTTCTATCACAGGCAAGGCTTTTTAATCAGTTACAGAAATAAAAAACATTTTCTAAGTCAGTCACAAAACACAACCTAAAAAGTAGATAGGAAATTACTTGTTACAGATCATCTTCATCTACACCATTGCTCCCATTAGTGCATATTTTTCACTGTGTTAGTAGCAAATACCACCCGTTGCAAGTAAAGACCTCCAGCGCTATTTCTGGCAAAAAAATGTTGTAGAATTAGCTTTCAGACAAGACGATACTGGTTGTCTGGCTTCTTCATATTTTTCAAGTAATATGTATGCAAATTACTGGGAAAACCATGTCAAAACCTCATTTTAACTATTCATTTTTATTTGGTTATACTTCAATTATTTTTGCAACTTCAAGGAAAATTTTGGTTGATTTATACAACTTTTTCATTTAGCCCAAGTTGAGAGGCATGAAAAGAAAGTAAATACTAAAGAGGAAGTCCCAGCTTTGCTTTTGCCAAATAGGACTGCTACAAATCCTAGAAAATAAATTACTATCACTTGAATGTGTCAGTGCTGTAGAACCAGAATAAAGAAGAAACAGGAAATGTATTAATCACACAGACAGGCTGTTCTGCACAGATTTTTATGCCTGCTAGGATGAGCCTCACATTCTATCTTCTCAAAAGCTCCGCTTCTGGGGGAATTCTCTTTAAAGGGGACTTGATGTGTTGATATTGAAACCTATGGCTTCCTGCACTGTATCATTAGGTCTGTAGGCAGAAAAATTACCCTGCTCCTCCCTGCTATGCTCATACTCCCTGCCACAGAGCTGTTTGCAGTGCCCTTCCCACAATCTGTTCCTGCCCTGCCTGATCCATAGGTACATATTGCTCCTTCACATCACAGGAAACACCAGGAAAACAGTGAAGAAATAAAGCAAGGAAGAACATGGTGCATTCAGGATTCTCACTGATTTTAGTTAAATGGATTATTTGATAAAAAAGATATACAGTTTTTATTCACTGATAAAAGCATGGGTAATTCAATTTGCAGGAATGTACTGCTTCTGTTCTTACTGTAAGAACACACAAATTATATATTGCTCTAGGACATGTTGCCCTGCAGAAGCACTTAAGCATAACGATAAACCACACTGAATCTGGCCTTGAGCTAACATGTTTAGGGAGTTCTAACAGGAAAGAAAAGGAAATTTTTTTTCTCAGCTGGTACACTGTTAACTGAATCTACAAGAATGCACACTACCAAAGTTTGAGTGGTACCAACCATTTACAAAATACCTAGTAAATTTAGATTTCATCTGAAGGCTCTATGTATTTTTCCAAAAATATTATCTCAGAATCAGAAATTAAGTAAGTAGAGATGTAGAATTCATGAGTCTAAATTTAAATCCAGACTACTGTTTGCAAATGCAATATCCAAGTGGAAAGAGTTTATGCTAAACTGGTCTAAATATTTTTTAAGTTATTTTTTCATAACTAGTTCCCACAGTTAAGGAATTCCTTTACCATGATGAATGATAAATATGTATTCCAGAAAAATGAAGCTAGAGCATGAAAGCTTGTGCACCCACACACAGACACATGCACTGCATACACATTATGTATGCTAAAGTGCATGAAGGGAACATTATGGACAAAGTGTGATCTCTGATAACCACATATCAAAAACAATTCTACACAGAATTTTCTGACAAGTTGCTAGATTTAACAACATTGTCATTGAACTCTTAAAAATGCCAAAGGACACTGTAGTTAAGGGTGCATATTTTTCCAAATTCTGCAGTTCCTAGATCTTTACAAAACATATTGCTTCTCATAGCCACATAATCTCTGCACACATCTCCACCCCTGCTTCCTTCCCAATGGTACGTGGTCTTGAAAATACAAATGTTCAAGTTTCCTGGAGCTGAGTGAAAGAGGAAAAGTCACACTCCCCAGGGGCAAAACTAAAGGTTCTCGGCGCCCCTGAAGTTGTTAACTACAATACACCATAACATGTCACTTCACCATAATTAGTAAGAGGGAAACAGCCTTTTTTTCACCTCCAATGGCATTAACGAGATAAGACAAGGAATTCCAGATCATATCTGAAGGCACAAAAGTGTCTGATCAAGAAAGTGCTTATATGGACAAGGAGTGACATTTTGTGCAACAAGCAGGAAACAAAAACAAAACACCAAAAAAAAAAATCACAGCAGCACAAATCTGCTCAAAACTAAGAAAAGACTGCTCAGATTACTTCTTCACCTTTATTTTTTTTCTTGATAAGGGTGTTCTGCATTATTTCTCCTAATTTTAGAAATGCTCTCCTCCTCCTTCATGTGGATATATCTTTTCTGAGCATGCCACTTTGGGTATGCAAAATGGTTTACTCTGAAAAACTTAATTCTCCAGCCTTTTGTAACTAATACAAATTACTTAATTTTGTTTGTCCATCCATCTTTCACTCCTGCGCTTTAAGTAACTTTCAAAGTGAAGAACCAGAGATGGTACTGCAAACTTTTACTTTTCTGCAGCTATTCATCCTGGAACTTGTATATACATATTCCGTTTTTTTAAGGCTTCTACAACAGTTTTGATCTTATGAGAAAGGGCAGGATGTACTATGTGCTTCACTTGTTCAAGTTTAGACACAGAGGAGGGGTGTAAAACACAAGTAAAAGTAGCACATAAAACTGGCCTGCTAATGGCTCAAATCCCCCAAATACAGAGCAAGTCACATATAAACAGGGACAGTGGTTTCCTCTCATGGATCTATCAATGTGCCTTAATGATTTTCTAGAGTAACCACATCAAAGAGAACAACAATTGCTCAGTAAACTATGCCTTTTCATTCTCGGGTTTCTCTGCTGAGATCACCAACCATTTCAATGATGCTTTTCTATAAAACAGACCCAGTTCACCAGAAAAAAGACTAAATCCTCAGTCTTTTATCCGAGTAAGACCACATTCTTCAACAGGCACTTCTGACAACACTTTTATTCCTGACTTTTACTGGTTAATCACAGTAGCAGCTCCAAGTCTCTTGAGTGCAGTTTTTCCCATTTTCAGACTGAGATTTGTCCATGTTCAACATCACGAATTAGTGTGTGCTCCAACCACAGCAGTGCTTGGAAAGAACACTGCAGCAGACAACCCTACCACAGACCTCCTCTTAACGGCAGGACAGCAGACAAGGGGACATCCAGCACCAGCACAGACTAAAAAGGGAAAAAAAATTAAGTTGGCGGGGCTTGAGTTTTGAAATTTGTGTTTGTTGGGGGGCAGGAGAGGGGGTGGTCATATTTTCTTATATTTTTTCTTTCATGCAGTATCCTTCACTACCAAAGACAAGGAGTCACTGTAAACCCATTCTACCAGCACTAGATAAATAGTGGCCAAATGTGTTGTCCTGCCTTCAACTACACTTTCTGTTTCTGTTCTAAATCACGCTCAATTACAGATTATACCAACAGAGTGTATGTTTCTGGTGCTGGCTGCCAAAATTATTTTAAAAAGCAGTGTAGCTCACTGTGATTAAGCCAAACCAAAACTCTCATCAGTGCCAGATGTGGCACTACTGCCAACTGTTAGACTATACCACCCATTGTGGGATCATTCTTCCTCTCTATCTGTGCAATAAAGTGGCTGGACTTTGTTCTCCCCAAGTGACACACCAGTGCTTTATTCAGAAATGCAAACTCATTTTTGGACAAAACAGAAGCCTTCCCCCCCTCCACCCCAGATGACAATATACTTATGATATTTTAGACATAATTGAGGACACAAAACTAAAGTTATAAAACTGGACTTGTATTTTGACAATGAAGCTCTTAAAAATGAAGATTTTATTATTTTATATGAGAATACAACTTCATCTCTTTTGTGGATCTACTAGAGCGCCCAATTTTTCATTTTAATTTTACGGACTTCAGGAAAAGGTTTGACAGTTTTTTTCCCATCAGCATAAAATTAATATTGTAAGGATAAAATTTGAGAAACTTGCCCCACTCACCAAGACAGAACAGAACACTGAATACTCAAAAATCTGGTCCAGAGATTTTGGATTCTTATATATACTCCTTTTCAGGACTTATCGACAGTTCCAAAACCACAACCTGTGAAATGCCACAGTCATTTTCTATTTTAGAAACAAGGTAGGTAATACAGCAGTCTCCAAGACAGCACAATGCAATAACCATGGAGAATTGCTGATTTTATACTGATAAGCACTGCACTGCTTTTTATCCAAGTGCCTTGAAGTGTCTTACAAATATGATTTTGCCTTACCATGACTGGGAGATAAGCAAACGTGTTAAGAGTTTCAGTCTAAGAGCAGAGAAGCTGAAGCACATAGCAATGTCCAAATAAGTTTGCCTTTTAACTCCATTCAGGCAGGAATCGAGGAGAAGCTCACTAATGAAATTGAAGAACCTGATTTAAATTCCCAGGGAATTGAAGTTCCTGGCCATTGGTTGACAGGGGTTAAGACAGCTTACAATCTGAACGGGTGCATACAAAATGAAAATGGAGATTTGAAATTTTTGACAAATCTATATGCAGGTCCAAAAACATGTGCTGGGAAACTTTAGTTAATCCAAGATCTAATCTTCTATATCATTTTAATAGAAACATTACAGGAAATTAATTTCCTAGTTTAGTGTTAGGGATACATAAGGATATATAAAAATAGTATTCATTATACTGGATGCAGTTTTCTGTTCCTACAAGTGCAGAATAATATTCATTTGTTGTAATGTTCATTTTAATGTTATTTTTCATATACTTTTTCCCACAAACTTTTAATCTCAATTCTACTGATGATGAATTGTTAGTCTAACAAAACTACAGGAAATTTTTTTTCTATTAAAAGTTAAAAGAAGAAAAAAATTGATAGATATGAACTGTATATGATGAATTCTCTCTTCAGCAGCCCATCCACACCAGTTACACAGGAAAATATGGTAGCTTCCAAGATGTATTTCATTTAACAGTCTGTCTACACTGGGCAATCATTGCAGCATTGTCCAGAGTTAGCAATGCCATCACATTTCTAAACTCCGCCAATGCAATAAATTTTCCTGCACAAAGGCACTCAGCACAAGCTAAGAATGTTCACACCAAGAGCTAGTACAAAGCTTTCACTGGAGTGCAGAAGAGAGTAGCTGAGTTTGCAGCTGTGCTTATTTAGCTTACTTTTAAAAGGCTTTCCATACAGAAAGAAAACTCTAAACCCATTTGAAGAATATTTAATATATCACACTACTGTCCTAAAATTTCTCTGTTGTTTGGAGGAGGCAAAAGGGTGGAAGAGAAGAACAAAGAGTAGTGGCATTCAGGTTGGAGTCTCTAACCACAACAAGAAAGTACACAAATGTAAAGTTTTTTGTCAAAAGTTTTGAAATTATTAAATCAGTCCCAAACTACTAAACCATGGTTTCTCTCATAGAAGCCAAAAAACTGTTTACCTACACTAACTCAAATTTTCCTGATACCTCCTGATTTAAGCTCACTCCAGACCTGAGATGAAACAACTGCTAACAGGTCTCATCCTTCTTACAAGTAGAGATGTGTTTAAAACCTGACTTCAAAACAGTGAATACAATTGTTAATGAGTCTTTTTGTTCCATACCAAGTCTTCAAAAATGTAATTCAGAATATATGTGTTGCTTTGCATATCTGATGCATGCTTAGCTTAATGCAGTAAGTTTGAAGTATGAAGGAAGAAGTCTCACTTCCTTGTTTTTTTACCTATTAAGGAAAGGCTTAATGCCCATGGCATATGCAATGAATGGAGTCTTCTTCCAAGAGGAAACACCTTTTAATGCCGAGTGAACTGGGTGTAGGTAGCCAGGAGTTGGCACTGGGGGGATGCAGGGCTGGCCTCTGTGGAACAGACAGTGTCTGCCCTGGCCCCAGCAGCCTCCAACACAGCCACCACAGGGCAAAGCCAACACCCTCAGCCAAGGTGGAGGGGCCCCTAGGAAAAAGTATGCAACAAAGGGCAAAACAAGAGGACTGAGGGAAAAGAAAAGTGTGATAAACAACCCTAAACATACTGAGCTCACAGGAGAAGGATATGGAGGAGGTGCTCCAGGACTATGGCGGAACAAGTATTTCCCTGCAGTGGTGGAAAGGACCATGCCAGAATTGCAGAATGAGTAAGTTTGGAAGGGAGCACTGGAGGTAATATGGTCCGACCTCCTTGCTCAAGCGGAGTTCCCTAGAGTATGTAATTTAGGCCTGTGTCCAATCAGCTTTTTGGGTATCTCTGCATGAGGGAGACTCCACAACATTTTTGGGAAAGTGGTTCACCCACACAGTAAAGTTTCTCCTCATGTTCAGATGTCCACACTGCAGCTGGTGGAGGACTCCACACTGGAGCAGGTTAATAATTCCTAAAGGACTATATTCCATGGAGAAAATGCATGCTGGAACACAGGAAAAGGGGGAAGGAGATGCAGAGAGCAGCTGTTCTGAACTGACCAAAACCCTAGTTCCCCAGCTTCCTGCACCATTAGGGCCCAGGACAGAGGTTGGTAGAAGAGTCAGGAATGAAGGTGTAAAGTTGATCCTGTAAAAAGGCAGGAGGTGGGAGGAAAGTGGCTACATTTTTCCTGTATTTCTCACAATCTAACTCTATTTTAGTTGACAATAAATTAGATCAATTTTCCCCAAATTGAGTATGTTTACCAATGAGGGTAATCTGTAAGTGACCTCCCTGTCTTTATCTCGACCCACCAGCTTTCTGTCCTCATTTTCTCCCCCGTTCTGCTGAGCAGGCAGAGTGAGACAGCAGCTGGGTGGGCATGTGGCAGCCAGCCAAGGTCAACCTACCACAGTAAAAAAAGACAAAACAGGCTCTGTCTTTTTCTTGTTGCAACAGAATATGCTGTGCTTGCCTGTCTCTCCCAGTAGCACCCAGACTAAAAGCCAGAATCTCAATTTATGACATAAGTTGTCTTTCACCACTCTCTATTCATCAAGAAAAAAAATACAATGGTATTTTTACATTTACAACTGTGAGGTGACAATATTTCCACATCAAAGGTTTTAAAACCTAAGAAAATTCAGATTTCTCTTGGTTTTTGTACAATGTCGGTCATTGTTCTGATGAAAGATGGACATAAGTATGGACCAGAGTACTGATGCACCTACCTCACTTTTTGGCACATACAGTGTGCCATCAAGAAAAGGCTTGTCCACAAAAGATTTGTCCAAAACAGCAGATTTACCAGGACAGCTATTCTGGTATAATACAACCGCTTTGAAAAACTTGCCTTGGAACTAAAGTATCTATTCTTCTTCTAAAGCATCTTTTTTCACTTTTAAACATTTGCAGCTAAAACAGTAATTTATAGTGATATAGTTCTGACAGAATACACTATTTAAAATTTTGTATTTTTACATCTAGAGTGACAAAGAAGCATGAGAGAAATGAGATTACTGTTTTAAAGCTAAGGGGAAAACTCACACCCCTTCAAAAAATGAAATGGCTGCTTACTCTTGTGCTGTGCTTCATTGCATTGTATTTCAGAGCATCAAATCATTACATCTGCTTTTTTTAATATAGTATTTTAAACCAATGAGTTTCCAGACTAAATTCATCCTCTGATTACCTAAACACTTCCCACCAGCATGAAATAGAAATCAGCAGAGATGAGACAAACAACCAGCAGTTTCAGGGCAAGAGAAGGCTTCTGTGGGAAGCTGTAGGGAGATATCCAGAGGGGAATATGGATGACTTCTTTTAAAAAAGACGCTAAAGTCATCTCAGCTGTTTCATGGAGTTGTACCCTTAAATTTATCTGAATATTTGGAACACTTCATTGTGAAATTAAAGATGTGTCTAAGACTGTAAAGAGTCTAACGTGGAAAAGTGGTTACTAAAGGAAGAAAAAGACTCATTTCCTGATTAGATAATTTATTTTATGAAAAAGGTTTCTATTCTCATTTTGCAGTCTCTAAGTAGTGGTCATACCTTATTTTTAAAAATTTGACAGAAAGAGAAGGAAGAAAATAGCAGAAAACAAAGGAGGGGAGGGGGCGGGGGAAGAAAGCAATTCTGACTAAGAAATACTCTTCAACACCTGTCCATTTTATGTCCACTGCCTCTATGAATTTTCTCTTAGTGAAAACAGCACCATTTCTCACATACACACAGACAAACAATAACAACCACCACAAAAGAAAAACACATCTAGGACTCCTGGTAAATTAGTAGGGATACATAATCATCATATCCCAAATTCAAACATAACACTTAGCTTTCTGGCAGAGCTCATGCTTAACTCCTCCAGACACTCAGCGCGTGCACACAGGCAAAGATTATAGAATTTTTAAATCAGTAAGTCATTTGGAAGAATCTCCAGAAGTGTGCCGAGGCATGCTTCTGGTGCTGTGCCAAATTATGTGCTTCTGTTTGTGGCTTTCATATATAGATTAGACAGATGCATGAGCATGTACTATTTGGCAAGTAGTGACAATAGCCTATTCTGAATGTAGCAATTCAAACTTTACTGAAGTTTTACTAGGTGAAAGAAAAAAAATAATGACATAATGTTTGGGCTCTGCCTTGATATCCTTTTGGCATCTTCCTGCTCACTTGCAAAAGACAAGAAGCCCCTGTAATTCCAGAATGTCCTCTTTAGATCATTCTAGTGCAGGAATTTCAAGTTAAAGGTTGAAATGTCAAGAGCAATTAAAACAGAGCTTGCATTAATTTGCTCTTATTCTAAAACCTCTCAAAATTTCCTGAGATTTCACTGTGTAAGTACCTAATACTTCAATTTCTGGCCACAGATCCACCTGGAAATTAGTTAAAGGCCCAATTATCCAGTCTTGTGACCTGACCGTGCCATAGGTAAATACAGACTTTCTTACAATACATACCATGGGTTCACAGGCTTAATAACCACAGAGCTCTTCCTTCCTCCTTCCTCCAGAGCACTTACCACAATGAGGTTGAATGACATACCTGGGGCAATGCTTCTTGATTCTCTACACTTCAGAGCTTGAAACACCGGAATTTCAAACAAAGCTTTCTTCTAGATCCTGCAGTCATTACAATGTTCTGCAAATAACAGACTTTAATCTTCACTTTAATCTGAGTTTACCAGGAATATAAACACAAGTGCCATTGTCTTCTATAAATCACATATAAAATGTCGTGCAAGGTCAGCCCATTCACAGTCTGCCACTTGCCTCAGTTTATAGGTAAGAGTTAGACATGGAAAAATGTACAGAAACCAGGAAACTCTTTTTTAAATGATTAGAAAGGATTAGATACTGAAAGTGGCTCATTGTTAATTGAGTCCCATGTGTGAAAGCTACAGGAAGATTAGTTTATACAGCTGCTGCTCTTTGTCAAAACATTGCTAACAAGGTACACATGTTAAATCTGTGCATCTCCTTTCAGTCCCTAAGAAAGAATGACCACACTAAATCCCATGACAAATGTTAATTTAGAAAAAAAATCACTGTTATTTCCTGGGGAATTCAACTATTTCAGACTGTTCTTATTTTATTATGATAATAAGCATTTTTTAGGCAATCCTCCATCAAATGAAAACTAAGTGGGGAGCAGAGAGGTAGGAACAGAAGGAAACTGAAGGTTAAATCCCAGTAATTTCTCCTCAGGGTCTTCAAATCTAAGTCTTCAAGGACTGTTTTGAAACAAAACAAAAAAGTAATGTTGCAGTCATTGCCAGCAGAAACAAGGACCTTTTAAATCCAAAGCATTCATAACTCATTAAAAATAGTGCTCTGAAACTAATGTGAACTTAAAATTTATTCTGCTTTTCTACAGCCTCCAAAAAAAATCAGGGGCAGTAGAAATTGAAACAAATGAGGAAGTTCTTCATCGAGGTATTCAGAGAGAACAAAGCCTACAGCAAGCCTATGTCTCCAGCCCTCCACGCAAACTGCAAATAGGTAACCAGGCCTTCCTAAGAGGGGAGAGAGTTAGTTGGATCCACTCCTGCTGCTGCTGTGCTAGGTCACGTTACAAGGGTGAGCTACACTGCTAAGTGGCAGCTGGGCACTTCAAAGGGAACCTCTAGAAGACAGTAGCTGCATCTGAAAAGCAACTGGCCTCACCGTCCCCCTCCCAGACACATGGCCTCCTTCATCCCTGTCATTTGAGCTGGAAGGAAGCTGTTTGTGAGGTCAGCATGACCACTCCCCTGTTCACATTGCTATTACAAGTATGGGAGTATGTTTGTAGGCAATGGAATGCAAGCCTTGACTGTGCCATGAGCCAGCTGGCCAGGACTGAGTGCCATGTAGTTGCTGCAATGTGCCTGGCGGGCTCAACATTGTAGGGAAAGTTTGTTAGGTCTGCTTACAAAATGCCATATAGGTATGTCCTAATCTTGCTTCAATTTTCTTAACTACTGGCTAAACCACTCTAGCACAAATCACTTTTCTAGAAAGTGAGCTCAGACTGTTCTGCATAAACGTTAGGTTGTGACAAAAATGTCCTGCTGTCACATGCTTCGCAGCAGTGCACAGAGATATCCTTAAAAATATAATTGTACTCTCCCTTCTAAAACTGGATGCAAATATGATAGTACCACACAAGACAAATGTAAGAGGAAGTTTAGTGGACTCTCAGGGAACCAAAAGGAAACACACTGATAAATGTGGGTAGGAAACCAGCCCTGATTTTCAGCAGCTGAGAACCAGGTAATGTGGACCATCTGAATGGGCACAGGGATTGTACACAAAATTTCCTTTTCAATTTAGCATATATTTTTTGTTTGGCTCAAGCAAAGTTGCTTAATACACTAAATGAAGAATGTTTATATTAACTTCAGACCTCTTGCTACCTGTCATATTCAATTAGACCTTTCAGTATCTTCAGGTCACTTAGATCTAACTCTTGTGTTCCATATTTGGCTAAACATTTTTCATCATATAGATTATGAAAGATATGCATTCTTCATGTGGTGATACTGGTGATGTTCAGGAAGTTAAATATTTCTTGTGTTGAATTCAAGTTTGCCTCAGTAAGAAAATAATATTTAAATATATGCATGATTATGACAGGAAGAAAAAATAAAAAACATGAACCACATTAAGTAAGCTATATTCTACATACAGAGTGTTCAAATTTAGCTGCCAAAATATCAAAAAATACATGTAAATATTTCTGTGCAAATGAGTTGTATCCTTAGATGCTAAAACTTCCATTATTAGAGAATACCTCTTGCATATTAGCCTTAATTATACTCATTTCTACCTTAGAGGCAGCTGCCTCATTTAAATATGTTTAACAAATGTGAGCAAGCAGTAGAGAGTAGTGGCTGTGACACTTCACAGTTGAACTCTGATGTATGTGTTCTAACCTTGCTTACGTAATTCCACCACTAAGGGTAAAAACTGCACAGGTGCCACACAGCACAAAGCCAGGTCACTGTAGAAAGTCATTATCTGGAATTTACAATTTTCCTGAGCCAAACAGAAGAAGCAGCAAATAAGTAAAACAAGAAGATATTCATAAAACAGGTAACTTAAACTCTCTCTGTGTGTTCCCATAAACACAACTGACAGTGGTAAACCCCCCCAAAACGAAATTTAAGTAACAGCCATCATTAAACCAAAAGAATGTATAGCAGTGATTTCACCCTGTAATTCTTTCTTGATGTACTACATCAATGGCATATCTTCCTTCACTTTCCTAGTTTACTGCTAAACTATGAACATGGAAGTAAATACAGTTGCTGGCTTCTAACTCTCTCTGTAAACCATGGAGAGATAAACTGCTATTACTGCACACACACACACTACAAATAATCATGCTTTGACAACACAGGTAAAGGATTAAACAAATCTGAAGAACACTGAAAGGAAAGCTAATGGCAGCAATCATAAAGATCGTGGCAGAAAGCACATCAAGATCACTTATGGCCCATACTAATTTGCTGCAGGCCAAAGGTCCATTCCATTCACATGAACAAATGCATTCACATTTTAAAGCAGAGGCCTCTCAAAAATCTGGAGTTATTTAGATGCCTCAGATGTCTCACTTTTCAACAAATGTGTGAGAACATTACCTTACCTGCCACTTTCAAATATTTACTTTGTGTAGGAAATAAATTTCTGCAACTCATGAAGTCCATAAGACACATATTACTTTGATATTGTTATCTGGATGAGCGTGTTGCCAGAGTCACAATTTTTTGGTTTCAAGATGAACCTTTCAAGTGTTCTGACAGAAATATGCTATTGTATTGTGCAATTTCTTTTCACTCCTTCTACAGAGAGTCTTCAAAACAACTGCCCATTGCTTTCCAAACACTTTTTATCAATGAAGGCTGTACTAATGATCTTCACCATTTTTTACGATCTACCACGAACTTTTGACATTAAACATTTAATTTAAAAGGGTATTTAACACACTTCAGTATGATTCTGTGGGCACGGAGCAGATTACTTAAATGGGTAATCTGTATACTACGGAGTTAAACATTCTCTTTCTAAAGCACATACATTTATACATGCCAACACAAAACCAAAAAATTTAGCTGTGTCTGAGGAGATTTGAAATTCAAAAATGGAGAAAGAGATACTGTCATTTTCAAAACACTATGAATTCATTAATGAGATATTGTCATTTTAAAAACACTATGAATTCATTAATGCTTGATCCAAAGAGAAACCATAGCAGCTTATGCCAGGGTCCTACACTTTCATAGGGTTAGAAACTTTTATAGATTACCTTATTTGTATCAATAGCAATGACAGCATCACAAGAAGCATCAGCTACTGATCTCTCAAAAAGTACCAGGAAATTCCAAAACAATCCAGTAAGATGAACTCATCCTTTATATTTTTACACATCTGTTAGTTTGTTTATTTTCTTTTGAACTAGTGAAATTTCATCAAAAGTTATTTCATTTCTTTCTTAGCAATGTTTAAAGCATAATTGTGTTTATTTACAATATGTCCTATTTTGTTTGGTGTATTGAGATTTTGCAACAGCTATAAAGATTAGAAAATATGTTTTCAATATAATTAACTGAAATCTGTTTTTAGCTGCCTTCCAGAGTTTTAATTTTAGCTGCCTTCCAGAGTTTTCTCTACTGACAGGCATTTTAACAATCATCATAGGAAAAAAAAGTTTAAAAATCTAAGCATTTATAAGAATCAGAGCACTATTTCTCCATTGACTTTAGATTTTATTGTCAGAGATAAGATATGCAAACACAATAGTTGCTGTAATGAACATGATGTAGAACATACTTATCAATTTATGCTTGTGAAAAAATATTTTCTTATTCAGTGAATTTAATTTCAGAATACAGTACCATAACGGGTATCAGAAATGAACAAACCCAATCAGTTTAATGATTTGTTTTATCTAGCTGTAAGAAAGCGCTAAGAATCACAGCCTGCAGGTTGGAATGCAGCTATACCATGCTGAGTACTGCTTTAGCATTGAATTCCACACTAAGCATTTCAAATACCACTGTGCACCACAATCTCAACAGAGCTGAAGATCCTGCTGTGCTTGGTGCTGAGCTGAGGCACAGAAGGATGTGGATGTCAAATACCTGCATTCCTTCTCCACTCAGACACTCAGCTGCAAGTCTGTGTAAAGCATTTCTAGAAGCAGCAACAAAAAGGTAGTGTGCTTATATGAACAGCTGTCATTTCTTAGATAGGAGATGGCATTTCAAAAGGAAAATACTGCAAAACTCATTTTGCCCTCCAAAGGTGTTCACCTTCAGCAAGAGCCCTGTGACACAGAAGAATGACAGGAGATCCTGTTATCTTAATGACTTAACTAGGTGCATTGGTTCTGATGAAGAACAATGTTATTTCTCCTGAGATACAAGACATAAATATGAAAA
Organism: Hypocryptadius cinnamomeus; assembly: GCA_013400635.1. Classification (NCBI taxonomy): domain Eukaryota; kingdom Metazoa; phylum Chordata; class Aves; order Passeriformes; family Zosteropidae; genus Hypocryptadius; species Hypocryptadius cinnamomeus. Next base: position 14,862 of record VYZP01049979.1, read on the forward strand.
ACTATGGAGAATGAGACAAGGAACCACTTGTTACAAGTAGTCTTCTGAAAATAAACAATGAACTATTCTTCAAAACTAACTGATTGGCTTCTTTCTTGTTCAGAATCAGTTCTATTTTCTTCCCATGTAGTCACAATCTTCTGTAATGTACTTCCAAATTCTGGCAAGGATTGATTTAAAATATCAGAAAAAATCTCAAATCAGGACAAAGTCCTATTTAAAGTTTAAAAGAGCCACAAATGTTTGTTACATTATTTAGATTTAACTTTACACAAACAAAAGACAAATTCAGACCCTAAAGAACTTACATTTCTTGGGAGTTGAGACAGGGAGGCAAATTAAATAGTGTGCACAATTGTATTTCAGCAAGCTTGATTTTATACACTTACTATCTCAAAAATACTAATTCTGCATAGTACCAAAAAAGAAGAAAAAACAAATCTGCTAATTGAACTAATTACCACTAGCAAATGAAAATGATAATATCTCAATATAGAAAATTAATATAACTGCTTGCTTGATATTTTAATAATGTAAACAAACTTTCTAGAGATTTTGCATGTCTTTTTTTTCCAAAATCTTTCCTATTAGTATATATGAAAACAAACGTGTAAATTGTTTTTCTCTCAGTCTCAAGACCTGGAAGTGAACATTTTGTAATTTCAGTTGATGTTCATCTCCATTCTGCTTTTTTAAGCATAGTATAATAGATTTATATTGCATATTTAGCATAGCTCTGATCTGAGCCACAGAGCTCAATATAAAATTTAGAAAATACTCCCTAAAGCATATTGTTTTCTTCTCAAAAGCAATTACTTCTAGGTAAACTGGCACATTTAAACTCACATTAAAAATAATTAAGAGTGTAACTCCTAATCATTTCCTAGAAACATGAGGGAAAATACAGATCTGTGACAGAGAAGGAGGAATTGTAATAACCACAGCGCAGAGTGACACAATAGAAAAACCTATAGTAAATATTTTTTGCACTAATGAAAAGTATGCTGACAGCAACCTAGCACTGTAGGCATATTTGAAATCTTACTCCTTTTTTCCCATTGATCCCATGAAATGAGTAACAGTAGCTTATTGTCCATTACATGGCTCATGGAAATCCCAGGCCATTGTCCTTGTCATGCACAGACTGACTGTAAATTTTAAGTGCAGGGAACCCAAAGCATGGATGAAGTGCTAGAACTATTGTACGTGCACTTCATTATTGATAGAGACTCCCTTTGCTTTTGGACTTCAGAGAGATCTTTAACCCCAACACATAAAGGCCCAACCGACCTGCCCAGATCTTTTGCTATTCTTTTCTACAGATATTTTTTTATAACTTCTGTGGTACAAGGGACAATGAATGATACTTTGTCCCTATATTCAGCTGCACAGCCCAAGGAATGCTCTTAAAGGAAAGTAAAGGAACTGGACTTTGCTCTTCCCAACATAACCACCATCTGCTTTTGCTGTTCTTTTTTAGTTGCTTGCAGTATTACCTATTGACCATCCATGCTTCCACAGCGAAGCCAAGTGGACACTTCAACTGCAATATTTCAGTTAATTCAGCCAAAGCAGCATAGACTTGAACTGCAAGACCCAAAATACCTTAAAATTTTACTGAAGACATTTCTTTCTCTATTTCCAAAACTCCAAAAGACAATGATAGTCTTTAACCTATGTGCCAAAAGCCTCTTCCAGTATCTAAGCATATCTGAACATCTGCAGTCTGGTTCACAAACTTCATACAATATGGGTGAGGGACAGTAGCAACCATACATAGCTAGATATAGCATTTTCCCTAGAGTAAATAAAAATACATAAGAAGGGAAAAGAGACACAGCATATAATGAGAATTGCTTTTGGTAATAATCCACTTTATAGCAACAGATAACAGTGTTACTATTTTGATGTTTTCTTTTAGTCCAGATAAAATGTTTCCTCAGAGTTTTCTTTAACAGTCATGAGATTATCACAGTTGGTGCAACAGATGTTGGTCCCTAGGAAGAATGGCCTGATCCTGTAAAACCTGCTTTCTCATGTGCAGGCCCTTTGAAATCAGTGGGATTTATGTAAATGGGGATTTGAGGGATTAGGTTTACAGTCTAGGGAGTCTGCAGTACTTCAGTCATACGTGTTCTAGTTTTGTTGCCTGGGAACTCAATGCACCAGAATAGCTTCTGAACAGGCCTTTAAAGAATGTCCTTCACAGAAGAAGTATGAATGTGAACACAGCCCTTGCAACATGAATTCAGCATTGGGACTTTGAATTACTGTAAAACAACCAAGTAAGATTCAAAGAGATCAGATGAGATCCATATTAACCTACAAAATACAAGAAGAATGTCCCTCAAATTTACAAATGTGAGAAAGGGGAGGAAGATAAATCAGAGATTCTTTTTTCCTTTCTTTGATTTTCTCATTGTTCCTAAATGGAACACAACATTCCATACGCATATTTTCTTCTTCCAGCATCAAAACTCAGAGCAACAAACATTCTGTATACAGTAACTTCGGGTTACTAAGGAGACAGAAGAAGTGAGATTACTATTCAGAACGCAACAGACCTGTCTAGTGCAGGGGTTGCAAAACTGGTGCTATTGGCAATAGAGATGGCATCTTCCACCATCCCCTACTCACACACACTCTTGGGTTGTCCTCATGGAGCCCCTGCCCTCTCCTCCCTAACCCCACACCCTTTCTCTTCCCTCACCTCACCCATTCCCAACATCTGCACAAGTTGTGGCAGAAGTTGGATTGCTGCAGCAGTTTTCATTGGCAAGGAGGCACAAACAGCCTAGCATTCAAATAGTGACAGAATCCAAAAAAAGCTGATGAGTGTGAACTGTCTGTGAAAATACTCTGTGAAGACAGGAAATACTGGCATATTTATTCATCACCGATGATGTCCAGAGAAGTAGTTACTCTGCCACTCAGCTGTCTGACCCTCAGGCAATGAGAAATATGTCAGCATGGCACTGGTGGGGTCTCACCTTGAATCCTGTGCTCAGTTTTGGGCTACTTTGCCAAATACTTTGGGGTGCTGAAGCAAATCCAGGAAAATGGCAAAAGAGGTTGCAAAATGTCTAGAGAAAAACTTCCATGAGGAGCAGTTGAGAGAGCTGGCATTCTTTAGCCTGGAAGTAAAAAGGAGGCTGAGAGGAGACTTTCGTGCTCTCTCTGTGACTATCTGAAAGGACATTATTGCCAGTGGTAGTCAGCCTCTTCTCCCAAGTAACAGAACACAGGACAAGAGGAAATGGCCTCAAGTACTACCAGGGGAGGTTTAAATTGATTATTAGGATATAAATTGATTACCAAAAGAGGTGTCAAGCATTGGAACAGGCTGCCTAGGGAAGCAGTTGACCTGCTATCCCTGGAGGCAATGCAAAGAGGAGTAGATGTGGCACTCAGGGATTAGTGGTGAACTTGGTGTTGCTAGTTTCCTAGTTGGATTTTATTATTTTAGAGGTCTTTTCCAACTTAAGTAACTCCAGGATTCCATGTGCCACTTTCAAAGAGGTCATGTGTTACCAGTGGCAGAGAAATCAGCAACAAAAACCAAAGGCAGTTTTGTCAAGAAGATGCATAATAGGATGTATACCAAACAGCATGCACTCAGACTGGAAACTACATATCAAACACTTCATGATAGACATGGTCATGTGCATATATTATTATTGGAAAATAAAGCACACATATAACAGAGACAAGTTCAAATTAATCTATTATAGTTAGTCCAATGGGCAAATTTTTCCAGAGTAGATTGACATAATCCTGTAGGGAACCCAAAGGAGCAGTTTACATGAAAGCACAAAGATGCCATATGAATGCAATTTTGCTGTTTTCAGGACCCACATGAACTTCCTCAGACCTCACCATCATGTTTCTGGTTATCATTGTGTTGCTATAATGCATAGGCAAACTTTGGCAGAATCAAATTTAAAAACTGTAGAGTCTTTTTGCAGCTTTTGTACCATGTGTACATTAATCACTAAATTCTGTTCTGTTCATTTTGACATCTGTTTCCAGGGCATTATCCATATGACGTAATACTGCCACTTCACAGAGTCTCAACTGCACTTTTTGGTCTCTGACAAGGGTGCCTATCAATGGCAAGAGAAGTGTCATGAGCACAAAGAAGACAGAATCTCATTATACTGTAACATGAAATTGAAGAAAAAATCTATGTATAGCACTCTCTGTAGGTTCCTCACCAGATGGAATAGGAAGTTTTGTGTTAATGCTCATCCTACTGTGAAACACGTCAACAAGCCCAAGTTACCAATAATATGTCTTGAATTCTGACAAGGTCAGACTGGCTGGACTATATTTAAAACACTTTTGTCTTACTGGAATAGGATAATGTGTTCTAAGACTATATACCAGAGGAACACAAGACTCTTCTGCTCATTTAACCTAGTCTCAGAAGCTTATGCTCTATACCATGCTTCAGGTCAGCTACAGCTGAACAATGCAGAAGAACAGCACAGGACTCTAACACAGCACAAAGTGAATTAGTGTGGCCTTCTGATCAAAGACTAAGCAGACTTTGTCCAGAAAATCAATTTAAAGACTGCAAAAAATCAGAAAGCTGGTGTGATTTTAGTTGCTCATTGTTTGTTAAGTCAAAGCTCAGAAGAGATTTGACTACTGTAATAGCACCACTGAACCCTGAAATTAGAAAGAATACCAAGTGATCACCTGAACCACTTCTCTGCTAGATCAGGTTTAGGTATGCCATCTTAGTAGATGCTCCCTACATGTGTCCCTGATTAAAAAACACCGTCCTCATCATTAGAAAGATCCTGATATTTTTTCTTAGGCATATTCATAACTGATGAAATTTTGCATCTCTACTTCTTGACCTACCCATAAGGAAGACTAATCAGAAAATTAGAAAGTTTCTGGCTACCTCCAAATAATTCAGACTTTTTCCTCATGTACATAGAGCAACCAAAACTAGACAGCATTGAAAACCACCACTAGTTCTTTCAGTTGGATGCAATTAGTAATGTATGAGTCCTTCCAACAATTATTGCAACTTCATTCTAGGACTAGACATTCACACTACTGAATGATCAATATAAGTATTTGACTCATGATGATCCTCATCCTGAACCTGAATTACATCTTTGAATGCACATTCTTTATGTCACACAAATATTGAAGGACAAACAACAGATTAATTGCTGGCCCTAATGCTGTGTTTGTGAGTGCTAAGAAGCCATTCCAAATGTTCCAAAAAGGATTAATGCAGTATAACAAGTCTATTTAATTACTGAAAGACCAGTGATCCTCATTTTACTATAAGCAGCTTTTCCTTCATTTGGAGGTTGTAAATAGAACAGAAATCACTGCAGGACAACTATAATTCTTGTCCCAGAATATTCAAGTTAAATCCACAATATAATGAAAAAATGTATGAATGGCCAGGAAGGACTACATACACACAATGTATTTGTGTATGATAGAGCAAGATCAGCATATGTTTTAAAATACACCAGAACTCCTCACTATAAAGTGCAAAAAAGAATTTTATGTTCTAAGTAACAATTTGATATGTTTTCTTAACTAAAAAAATAAAAGGCAGCAATTAAGCCAGTTAAAGCAATTATACATAGCTTTAAAACAAATTCCCTTGTGTTTAATAAAACCAACTAAGTCTGTGGCTCCTACAACATAAGCCTCTACAAGTCACTGAACTGCAGGCCATAAACTCACCTATGAATGCATATATGGCAAAATCACAACTTGATATGCTTTAAATTCTATGTCTGAATCCAAAAGTCCAATCAATTTTTCAATTCACTTTTCTGCACAAGCTGGTTATTCTTTAACTGAAAGTTAAACAATAGGAAAAGTTTTGATGTTAACTCTTGTTTTGCTGTAAACTGCACTGCTTCAGTATCAGCTGGAAAAATGCATGGACACACTTCATTTCTGAAAATTATTGCCATTTCCCACTCTGAGAAGCAGACACAGTAATTTTGTAGGTGTTGGTATGGCTAGCTTGTTACCAAACCTGAAATATCATCATAAAGGAAGGAATGAGGAAAGCAGTGACTGAAGGAGTGAAAGTAGATGGCATACTGGGTCCAAAAAGCACAGGTTACTAACTACTTAGGAGCGTTTCACTACAATCACTTGGGGCTTCAGGCAAAGCTAGGCCCTCTAAGACTCAACCCTGGACTAAGTCCCTACAGACCAATGTTGTGCCCATCAGCTGCCTCACAAATCAGACTTGTCCAAGTCTTGGAGATGAAACAGGACAGCCAGCATGTTCCAGACATAAGTACACTGTTACACTGGCTTGGGTTTCATCTCACACCTCACCATCCATCCTGAGTATGGGACCACAGTACAGGAACTTTAGTGTTCAAGTGGCTCACTCGACTGAAAACCTGTGATGAGAGCAGAGAGAAGGACAGGAAAGCAGACCGAGCTCATAGGCTACTGCTGCAGGCACTGCAGATGCCTCCTTTGTGGTTGAATGTTGATGAATATCCATACGATTGTCCCATAATGAGTGTTTCTTTTATCCTTCTGTCGGGAGTATATTTTTGCTTTACTGTCACAGGGCAGGGAAACTCAGAGGGCTGTCTGTGCCCCATCCCATCCCCAAGGGCCAGCCCTGCCCGGGATGGAACGAACTCGAGCAGTGCTGCTCGCACAGCCCCGGTCCCCCGTGACGGGCCAGCCCTGCTGCGTGGTTTCGCTCCAACACCCTCTCCTGCGGATCAGTACCACCGCAGGGCTTACAGGCAAGGAATGCTTTGTGCCGGCCCTCCCTGCTTGGGCAAGTTCCTTCTGTCTGGGCATGATAAAACTGGGTACAACATTTCTCTATGATACAGAGCCCTCTTGGGGGCTGGGCACCAGCGCATGGGTTTTGCTCGCAGTGGAATACAGGAACTTTTTAGCCAGTACTTATCTCAGTATTTATCACAATCCTCACTGGGCCAACACTGAAGCAAGACGTGCTCTCTCCCCCCCAGGTCCAGAGACACAGAGAAATTAATTAACTTGCCTGCAGTCACCCGGTGAGACAATGGTGGGGTTGAGGACCAGGAACAAGGATTTTTAAGTCCTTACAACTAAACATTGAGTCATACTTTACACTGTCATCACAGCCATAGCATTCATGTTCCTTAAACCAGCATTCCCACCCTCTTCCTTCAGAGGAACTATGTAACTGCAATTAGAAATCACACCTAACTTGCAGAGTTTCACACAGAAAGAAAATGTTTCATCATATACAAGTGCACAGGAATGCCGTATGTAAACATACCACCTGATTTCTTTTTCAAGAAGCAAAAAAGAATAAGTTTACAAAGAAATCAGGTGTACTGCAGAAATACAAACTGCTCATGTGCTGTGAAAGTCAGTGCACAGTGCTGTGAAGCAATATGGGGTTTAAACTATGTCTACTCGATTGAATAAATCCACTCATGTGAGCAAAGTCTAAGGCTAAGGACTTAAAAAAAGAGCATATCAATTATCTGATGACCCCGGGAATACAAATTTACTTGTTTTATAGTGGTACCAGTACTAGCCTACAAGCTTTCTTAACCTAGCCAGTTTTTTGACAGCCACTGATTTTGAAAGGCTCTACTTCCTAAAACAGTGCCACAATGCAGCATATGATTAGATGTAATACCCATTTCTACAAAATAAACTGTCCCAACAGTCAAATTGTTGGTAATTATGGGAAGCACAGAGTCTATATCAAGAAGCTGACATTAGCATCTGAGATACTGACAGTAGGCAGCCTGTCAGGGCAAGGGGCCAGTGACTGCCCCCCACCAAGAATAATTCTTAAGGACAAGTAGCTTCCACTAGAAATAATGTATTTCACTTTTTTTTTTAAAGAAGTCTTATAAAGATTGCTCTTTCTCCCTTTTACTAAGATTAGATACTGCATCAAGCATAGTGTTTAAAGTCCTGCTTTAGAAACCATGACTGCTCTTAAATACAAGCTAGGTCTTTAGAAATCAATGTTTTGGTACTAAAGAAATCAATAGCCACTTATGACATTGACAGGAAACACTCCTCCATTTCACACCAAAAAACTATTTTGATCACTCTTGTGTCCTAAAAATTGAAATAGTGTGCATACTCATTAGATTTTCATCACAAAATATTTTCAAAGCAGAACATTCTTCCCAGCACATCCCACTCAAACAAAGCTCACAGTGGAATGAGATTGACTAAGACAGATGGTGTTTCCCTTTGAAAAAAGTAGTGACCCCTTGCACCCCAACATAACAGAAATGCACAGCAGCCTGAGAGGGGATGGAGTTTTCCTCCAGCTCCCAGAAATTCCCTCACTACCTCTTCTACTATGAAGGGCTGTCAATTTGTCCTCCTCGCTGTCAGCAGACAATAGGTGGTGACATCAGAAGCACTTCCAAAGGAGGATACAGATGCTCTGGAGGGACACTGAAAACCCACTGGAGTGTAAATTCAGGGCCGAAGTCTTCTTGTCAGCAACAACCACAAAGAAGTGGAGGAAGTGGCATGGCCACTGAACAATGGAGAGGTCAAGCAGATCACAGCCATTTCATGACCCAGACAAACCAAGGTCAAGAGATTCAGGTAGCAACTTGGCATGGGCATGAGTTACAGCACAAATGAATTGTTTTAACAAATCAGCTTTGGTCAATTAAACCTAACAAGATGTGTTGCATCACATAGCTGGGTTCTTGACACTAAGGCCAGGAGCTGAGGCCAGCCTCGTAAAAACACCTCTTTTAACATGGCATAACAAATTTAAGGTAATCCATCTAGAAACTGCAGATGTCAGAGTAAGTTGTCTTGATTAGGAAAAATTGTCACACTTTTAAATCAGGGACACTAGAGTGGAGTTATCCCTTCAAAAAATCTGGCATAATTTTCAATGGCATTACTCAGGCAACAGAAAGCTGATGCTGCAGTAAGCATATGTGCTATCTCTCAGACACAATGCACATCCGTAACAATCTTCTAAACATTTCCCTGTTAGCCACTCCACAAAAAAGGCTGAAAATGGTTTGGCATTTCAGCCCAACGCAATTCACAAGCAAAAATATATACTATTTTAATTTCATTCAATTTCTAAAGGCATGGAGTTTGTAATTACTGAATTCTAAAGCATGCACATTGATTTGTTTCTATTTTGAAGAAAAATATGCAAATCTTATGACACTTCAGAAGACAGCTTATGAGGGATATGGCAAGGAAATTGACTGAAAATTAAAATACAATGCTAGATTTAAGATAAATAGATAACCATTTTTCAGTTGTTTAAATTGATCCTTTATAAAAAGATGTGTAGTAACTCAGGTTAATATTGCTTGGAGATCAAGAAGTCAAATACGTAAACAATATGTTCAAAACATAGATACTTAAAATTATCAATTGTTAAATAATTCCAAACAATATAGGATATACTTACCTGTGCACACCGTTTGCCTCCAACAAAAATCACAGAATTTTTCCGTAATTTCCCAACAACCACACCAAGTTTCTCAGATTTCACTACCTGTTCATTTTTGCATTTGGCTTTCCTGTTCACTTTCTAAGGAAGAAAATGGGAACTGTTTTGATCAATTTCCTTATGTATTTTATTTAGAGGGGAAACAATAAAAAGCCCACTTAAAGCCACTGAGATGTCTTTAGTGAAGGTGCCTTTATGGAAGGACACTGGAAAACTTGACATGTCCCTTCTACTCTGGAGATGAGCAGTTACTTAAGTAAAAAAGTGCAAGGTTTCACTGAGAGAAAAGAGCACTATGATTGAAGGGGATTCAGCTAAGCTTTCACACCATTCTGCATCACAGTAATGTCTTATTTCAACACTATTTCTTGGAGCAAAAACAAACAAATATACATGTTGTTTAAAAATTCCAAATACCACAGGCAGTTACGAGCAAATTAAGGTTAAAATTACTGCAAGGTCCCCATAATTTTAAGTCACCAGAGCAAAAGCTCTGGTGCTCAGGCAATCTAAAACATTTGAAACACTATGACTGATAAACACACTTTAGACTATCAGCCCTTTCTGAAAATGTCCCCCAAATACCAAGTCTGAAGTGCCCATCTCCCACCACCCTTTCTGGGGGCGGGGATGCAATGGGATGGGCGGGAGGCAGGCAGACTAGAATAAAAGTCACATTGCAATGTTGATGTTCCCAAAAAACAGCTAAAGAAATACATTTATTTAAAATTTTAAAAGCACAATATACTTCAGAAAAGGAAAGAATCTCCCTCAGAGAAGAACTGGTGGCGAGAGCACAAGTAATCTTTTTTGTCAATAAAAAGATGGTCAGGGGGAAATATAAACAACTGTGCTAGAAGAATCCTTCCAGGTTCACACACAATTCACTGCTACAAGACAGTACAATAGACATACCAAAATGAACTCTGCTTTCTCTAAGACAAAGCTAATAATCTGAGATTTACTTCCCTTTTACTAGCTTCTGAGACTTTCAAACCTCTTCTAAACCAGGTTTCAATGCCCTAAGCCAGGGTTTTAGCAAAAACTTCTAAAAATTCCACCAGAGTTTAGAGTTCCAAAAATTAAAAAGAGATACAGAGTAAAATCATGAAACCTCCCCATAATGTATGACATCTTGTTTGACATCTGTCAAACAAACTGAATAGTATCAGAGACTTTCTTCCCTTTTCACATTCACTTAGTGTCTGTAAAACAGCTCCTTATAAGGAGCCTTCTTCTTCATCCCACAATGGAAGGAGCAACCCTATTCAGTTAAGATAGCCATTTAACTTGATTTTAAGACCATCCTAGTCCCAGCAATTACATCAAAGAAACATTTCACCTTACTGTTGAGACTGGAAAGTAACACTTCAGGAAACCTCTTGAGTTACAGTGTTTGGCATTGTGGACCACCATTTCAGAGGGCCGCCTGTCCTTGACATGACTATGCTACTACACTAGCAGCAGGGAAGAGCAGGAGGAAACACAGGGAAAAAAATTAAAAGCTAGATAAAGAAGTGGACTTGACAGCAATCTCATGCAATTAACTTTAAAATCCAACCTGCAGTGGCATTTAGTGTTTAATTATTTTAATGAAGTTTCCACAGTTACAGTGAATTCAAATATGCATGAAAATTTAAGAAATTTAAAACATAAAATTCTGCTTTAAATTGAGGTATTTCCTTTAATGAATGATCTTGTATATAGTTTAGAATAATCCTTTTTGTTCACAGTATTCTGTCTGAAACTACCACAAAGCAAGAATTTTCTGATTAATTTTCCACTCTTTATAACTTCTTGTTTTGAACTAAATGTCATTCATAAAGTAACACTGACCTCTACATTTTCAAGTAGCTGAACAGAATTTATTTAAACTTAATTTTCTTTTATCTTAAACACAATTGGTGTTATTAACCCTGTGAAAATTACTCCTCTTAGTGTCTAAGATAAGAAAAATCAGAATGAGATAAATGTTCCTTCTGAAATGCATATAAATTTAATTCCTGTTAACAGTAATATTAAATATGGAAAATTCCCTTTTCTTTTTCATGACCTGTCATATGACCCACATTTCTGCTCTAAACTTTTTTTAAATTAAAAAGAAAAAACAAAACATTTTTAATTCTTCAGACCTGCTATCTGAATGCTAATCCACACATCAATGTTTCGAAAAAATGAAAATTGCTAAGTGGCCTTTCAAAATGTTTCAGTATTCTACATCTTCATAAACAAAGTAACTATAATAATCAATTGAAAAATATTATTACATCCATATACAGACTGAATTAACCTCCATTTACTAATGGCAAATGTCTTTCTTGCCTATAACTTTCAGTACAATAGAGACAGTCAACAATGAAATAGTTACCCAAAATTTTACATTAGAAAAACAGAAAATAATACAGTGCCTTTTCCAGTTGACACAAAAATCTTTTTTTTTAAATTGCATTCTCTTCACGCCTCAACAGACTGGAATCGTCCAGAGCAAATCTGTTTTTAAAAGGTTGATTATTCCCTATGAGATTTTTAAACTACTAAAAGCTCTTCTCGTACTAGAGCAGACAAAACGTAAACTCATACTTCTGGTTCTGTACTGGCTTTCTGATTCAAAATTGAGATTTAGAGCAGGGGATTGCATGCCATTTCACTGTGCAAGAAACAAGGTTCTGGAGCATATAGAAGCCTGTAGGTAGAGGCGGTAATAAGCTCTATTTCCTGCTGTTCCTGCTGCAACTCATCATCTGCTGTGTAAACTCCCAGCAAATCAGCTTGCACTTTGATATATCCTTCTGCAAAACAGGTAAAATGTTCTTCTGTGTAGAACAGTATTCAGGTAAAGTATTCAGAAGGGGGCAAATCATTAAGGTTAAACGAAGTAGAAACAATGAGCAAATGGTTGATCCATCTAAGCCCATTGCTTTTTTATTAATTGTATGTGGGAACATCAGTGCACGCAAAAAATGCGAACACTCATCCAAAATCTATCTGGGTGGTGTGGTGTTTAGGCATATGACCATAATATGACTTAACCAGGAACTGCTTAAAACATTATTTTGAGTGTGATTTTAAGTGGAAAATTCATGTAGTCACAGCAAACTAACCAAAACAATTTTATTATAATTTTAAAATATTAACAGAATGACTACACAATAAATTTTCTTTACTTACAGAATGAAAACTCAAATGTAACACGAAACTACTAAGCAAACCTCTCAAAATTTGAGCTCCCTATAGACATAAATTCACAAAATTCAAAAAGCTTTAAAAAAGATTAAGCCATTGATAAACCCACCCACTCCTGCAATTCAGACATATCTCATTAAAAAACCATTCCCTCTGGAAGAGGGCATATTTTCCAAGTGAGACAAGATACTCATGCTGCCAGGACTGTCTGAATTGGGAAAGTGATATCCCCACTTGGCTGGGGATTGCCAGTTTGCTGGCATTAAGCTAAGGGCAAAAGCGTTAGGGCTCGATGCGGCAGCAGCACCCTGCAGCCCAGCTGAAGTTATCTGCAACGCGCTCTTTAGGAGTGCAGGTGCCACACCGGGGTGTGCCCGTGCCTCCTCCCATGCCCCCCCAGCGGGGCATGGCACCTGCGGCACACAGGGCACTGCCAACCTCCCCAGCACAGGGCCAGCTCAGCACCAGAGCCCTGCACACAAAATTCTCCCCTTGGATGGCCAGTGCCCTCGCTCTGCTCTCATCTTTCTCTTGCTTTTTCCCATTTTTTCCCTGGCCCAGTACCCCCCACTCCAATCCTCAAGAGACAGGACACAGTCCAGCAACTCAGGGACTCACATAGGCCAGGCTTCCTTCTGTGCAGCCCTTTGGGTAGAGCTGCTAATCCTTCTTCTTAATTAATGAGATAATAGCAGTTAACCGGAAAGCAATATTAATGTTAACTATCTAGGAAACTTCCAACAGAAATTATTTATTCTTTTTGCCAATTTCCTGGTAACAAGTTGCACAGCTGGAGCTGTGGTAGCATCTTGATGGTGTAAGAAGTAAAAAAATGAAGAGTGCCTGAACGGGACTAAGGACATCTGCATCTATTTTCTTTCCCACTCGCTAGATAGTTTAAAAGAGCCTCTTCTCCTGTGACTCCAGAGTTTATCAACAGCTGGGAACGTGGGTTCCCCCCAATTATATCACCCTTACATAAGGACAAAGGAGAGTGTAAACATTAACATGACTGATCAGAGAAACGTACTCTGAGAGACACATGCACTAAAAACACTTAAAAATCTTAACATTTACATGTAGCACTGTTTCAGTTCTTTAAACTCTTAAACTCCCAAGGTGTACTATGCTTCATTCAGTATATGCTGAATTACTTAACATCAAGTTTGCATTTTATTCATGCTGCAAAACAAAAATAGTGGAGATGATGAGGGAATTGAGAATTCTGCAGACAAGGCACATTGCTATGGATATTTTAAAATTTAGAAAAAAAATAAGGCAATTTCTAGCTTTTTTTTTTTAATTAGTCACTGTAAGAGTAAGTAAAACATCCATCTGAAGGAGAGATTTATATTATCTTGGTTCTGTTGCAGCAAACAAGTACTGCAGCTTTCATTCACTGATTGTCAAAAACTTTCCAATGTGCCCACTGCAATGCGGATGCCAACCAACGAATCAAAGGCATTCAGCAACTAGACAAAGAGGGTCTGATGCCAACCTCGGTGCCACTGGCAACCATTATTGGCATCAAGCACATTGTCTGCCTTTTTTTCCCCTCTCCTGGCACTCGACAAACAAAATGGCGGTTCTTGTAGCAACGGGAACACAGCATAAGCGCTGCGCTGAATTAAATACCATCAAAAGATTTTATGGACTGAAATGCATTTCATACCAAATGATAGACATTCTCTGATGCTGACAGCAAAAAAAAAAAAGACAATTCCGTCAATAGAAAAAATGTCCACACCATTTTCAAGTTTGGGTTTTATAAACGATCTGTGTGGGACACACACACACACCCCTGATACACACGACAAGCAGAGCCCCATAGAAGCGCACTGTGATTAATACTTATTTTAATGTTAAACATTGATCACAGTGTATTCTTCCCATTTTCTTCCTCCTTTTCAGTCAAAGGAGCAGCACTTCAACCTACGTAAATCCTCTTTTTTTCTTTTTTCTTTTATTTAAGAGGATAGCAGAAAGTGAATAGAGGGGAAAAAAGATGCTGAATTTTGAGATGAGCGAAAAGTAACATCTGATGAAGTTCATCAATGATAGAACTTCATAGATCAGTCCTTATTTCGTCTTTGAAAGCAGACATGGAAGTAGAAGATCTTTTTGTTAAGAACTGAAAACATTATTGACACGTCTAGATCTGGAAATTGTCAATATATTGTAACATTACTCTGCACTGCAATGCGGATGCCAACCAACAAATCACAGACATCCTAGGCTAAACAAAGAAGGTCTGATGCCAATCCTGGTGCCACTGGCAACCATCACTGGCACTCGAACTATCCTTCCTCTTCTTTTTCTCCCCAATCTTCTATTTTAAAGCAACAAAAAAAGCAAACTACTTGGCCCCTTTTTTCATTTTGTGCTCTAATTCCTTCTTCATATTTTGTTCAGGGATTTAATTGTTTCTATGTTTTCACTTCGTTTTTACATGGTGCTATTAAGCGTTTATATGTTCTGAAAGATAAATAAAAAGCAAAACACCATATGTATAATGCAATATTTTTGGTTGACTTCATGCATACCTTTCACAGAGCCTGGCACTCTTAATCAAGTACACTACAAAGTACACAATTAACCTGCTTTCAATGAATATAGAGAATTAAAGCTTGATAAAATGGAAAAAAAAATTACATAGACAACTTAATATTACTTCTTCAAGAAGAGAGCCAACAGATGTTAATGGAAGACTTACAGTAAATCAGCAAAATATGAAGGACATGCAGTTAGCAATAAACAAAAGGATCTTCCAAGAGTGACTTGGTATATAGAAATTACCCAGCTTCATTTTCAATATATTCTCAAAGTAGCATTTTGTAACTTTGAGAATTACAATATAACAGCATGCTTAACTTCCTCATTTCCAATCAGACAAAAGTGTTTTCAACAAACTTATATTCTCAATACATTTAAATCAACAAAATCAGCTATGCTCTGCAATTCCTTCTCCCACTTCAAGTTACTGCCTTTCAACAACTTATAAGTCAACAATGTGTTAAGAGTACTCTGATCCCAGTTTCTTTGGCTCAAGGGGTACTTAAACCCTTTTGCCTCCCTTTGTAGTTTTGACTTTTAGAGACAGGTAAATCCATAGAATTAATCAGTAAGTTATGACTTACGCTATATGCATTCATAATATAATTTGATTTTCTTTTTCCTACAAAAGGAGTTTAAAGGTAAAAATTATTTGTAATTAAGCTATTTTGTTTAATGATATCAAAAAAATCTTTCTTCCTATATTATATGGNTATTTTTCATAACAAATAATATATACATTCACAAAAACAGTTCTTCACTTCCATAAGTAAATGCTAAAAGACAATTACTTAAAACAAAAATATTTCATTGTGTAGCTCTCCTCTTAAAAAACGAGTATACACCAAATGAAGACATGCAATTTTACTTTTTTGTTCCTAACAAAATAAATTCAATTTGTTTTCCAGTTAAATCCCACAGTTATTTACCAAGCATCAGATAACAGCCTGCCATCTGCCCTTCTGCAGGCCATTTCTACCTACTACCAGGCCAAGTTGTGAAATGGCCCACCATCTGCAGATGGTTGAACTTTCCCTAGTTGAGATCTGTGGCTAAAAAGAAATGCATTATTACTGCTGATCAGCCAGCATTACAATGACACTTAGAAGACAGTATCATTATCAGAAAGAACCTAAAAGAGAAAAGGTATTTCAGAAGACTTACTATCAGAGGGAAAAAAAAAATAAAAAGAAAAAGAAAGAAAAAAACAAACCAACGCCTTTATCTACTTACAGCCATTTACAATTTTAGGGAAACCTGCCTATCGGTATTGTTATTGAATATCTAATATATGAAATATGGCTAGTAGGTTTTTCCCCTGACACATGATTATCAGAAGCCCTGTTTTTATTTTCATTCAATAATACTAAGTTTAAGAAGCTTTTCCATAGAGCTCCTGCAATTCTCCATGTTTCAATTACTTGGCAAATAAAAGTATAAAAGTGTGATTATGAAAATATGCTCTTCAAAAAAATTTCTCAAAATATTACGACCTGGATCTTTGTTTTAAAGCTCAAATAGATAAGATGAGCTACTGATGTAAAATATGAATAAAATGTTACATATTGCATGCTGCAATTCTGATTCTATTTGGCATTTACATGAAATACAGCCATGATAAAGTATTTTCAAGCTTTGTTTTATAGGTATGAGAAAGTCTACAATTGCTCTTCAGCGTGATCAGTTTAAGGATTGCTTCTTGATTAGTTATAACTACAGAGTCAATAATAAATATTTGTGTATTTATTCTGACTGTGCAATTGCATATACCTGCATCTGTCCTTAATAGTACTGGGGTGGGGGTTTTTGTTTTGTTTTTCTTTAAAAACACAACTTGAAAACAAGAATGTTTTCTGCAGTCACAACTATGTGCTGCCACTTTTTCACAAAAAATAAAAGGCAGCTTCGGTGGAATGAAAGTACTGCCTTGGTATGTGTCTCTCTCGCTCTTGAAAGAGGCACGCATGTCAAATATGCATGTCACACAGGTCTGCAGGAATTTGTGTGTGTTAAGTAAATCAGCATATATATGTATATATGCTGATTTACAAATGGATATGTAGCCACACTACATCTATGGACCACAGAACAAGGTTTCACTGGAAGCCAGCCCACAGGGGAAACAGAGCTACTTGGAGTCAGAGTCTGACATACTAACATAGAAACATGACAGTCTGCTTCCTACCTTGCTCCTGCACGTAGTATGCCAAAAACAAATCAAGCTCCTTGACTGATACTGTTATGTGATGTGGCTGGACGCAAAGTGCTGGATTTGTGCAATGTGGGGATTTCATGAGACGTTCTCCATCCGTACTTTCCAAGGGGATGCCTTTGAACAGGATCACCATGACTAGATCCAGACGCCAGACTTTGTCAGCCTGTCGCAGGCAATCGATTCTCCTAATCTTGCCCTTCTGGTCAGGATTGGACAATACACAGCATGGGTGCTTCTTCCCAGTAACTGTGAGCACAAAATCCTCCCGGAACTCTTGGCGAATATCTTTGCGCAGCTTGGCCAGGAGCCTGGATGCCCACTTCTGTTTAATTTCAGGCTTTTCACTAAGTAGCTCATCCTTGACTGCTCTTTCCTCATCCTTTGACATTCGTTTCTCATGTTTTTTAAAGTACTTGCGTTTTCGAGCCTGAAGATTGAACCAAGTATAGGCAATTGCACGGACATGTGGAAGAAGTGCCTCAATGAACGGGTGAAATTCATCCTGTGGAAAGAAGTGAAGGAAAAAAAAAGAAGAAGAGAACAAGAAAACTCAAAGTCAGCAAGTTCTCATAACCAAAGCAGTACCAAGAAACGTTTCTGAAAATCTTTAAGTGAAATACAAGATGAAGAGAATAAACACTTTAAATTACACAAATTTCATGTTTCATTCTTTGAAAGAACTATGTGAAATTTTTATTTTGTACTCCTCCCCTCACTTCATCCCACAAGGCTGCAGAGACAACATAATTTAAGAGATGCTACCAAGATGTTTGTTCATAATATTTAAATATTTGAGTGAACAGCTAACATCAAGAAAAGTACCATTGCACAAAGAGGACACTGCACGGTATTAAAAAATCTCAGCAGAAATGCTCAGAAGGCTGAGGCAAATGCCACAGTTCATTTCTCTTCTCTGTGGCACAGAAACACAAAGCATATACATGCTCAGTGTAATGCCACACAGTTCCCGCTTTTGGAGCATGCTCTCAGCAAGAGACTGCTGGTGGCACAAAGAGCATGCGCCATTAAACTTGATCCATTTTCTTATCAAACGTCCAACATTCCAGCACTGAAACAGCACCATGCCAGTGGTGGTAACTAGAGAAACCAGTATACAGTAAGGAAAAGCAGGCAAAAGACACATGTCATATACAAATCCTGAACAGAAGCTTCTGTACTTTCAGCTCTTCTCGCTTCCCTCCCACCACCCCCAAGCTCTGTAAAATTAAGACTTTATGAAGGTGAGAACAAAAATTACATTTATGTCCTTCCAGCAGTTCCACTGTGAATTTTGAAGCCCCACAGAGTCAGTTAATTTGCTAACTGATCACATGAGTGTGGCAATTATTCTAAACCCCTTAAAAATCAATCTGAGGTGTACAATGAAAAATGGCAACTTGGCACAAACTTTGCATTCTTTGTGTTTCTACATGCTGTGGCAAAGAGACATTATGAGTCCACCGCTGGTCCAATGCTGCTTTTGTGAAATCCATGCCATTTATTTACAGTTTCAAAATATCCCTTTCTGTTGTCTGGCTTCACCTGCAAGTTCTTATCTTCTGCCTAGCAGCAATATGGATTGCATTAAGGAGGTAATGCTTAGTTGTTGTCTACAGGCACATCCTATAGCAATTAAATTAATTTCATTTGTCTGCTTAAAGTACCATCCTACACATCTATGTTAATATCTAAATAGACCTTCCCCAAAAACTTATTTTCCATTAACAAGTCTGCTGTTTAAAACACTGCAATCTGCTTATCAAACGTTACTATATTTTGGGTTGAAAGGGAGACCTTAGGGGAGGTATCTTTCTTCCTGTGTGTAGGGATATTTAGTTTTAAATACCACGCAGATTGCTCATCATACTTAGTGGCACAGTGCAATCAAACTAAAACTGAACCTTTTTTATGCAATTATATTCAAGAATACAATTAACAAACTACTATTTTAGCTACGCTGCTAGACAAGGAATGAATTATGTTTAATCAATAGGCTGATTAACTCCATTAGGTAAAAATGATGAAAGTATAACTAATGGTCTCAATTATAGAGTGCAGACTGCCATTGCAGAAGCTTCAGGCAAAGAATTCCATATTTAAATCTTGGAATTTCAAACAAACTTCAAAATTTCCTGAATGTTGCAAAACCCACTAGATCTAGTTTCCTCTCTTCCCTAACCATCCTTAAATCAAACAGAAAACAACAGAAAAGTTACAAGCAGTTTACCTATGATCACGTTGTCTCCATAGAAAAAAAATAAATTAAGCAAAGCGGGGAAAAAAAGGAAAAAAATAACAGAGAGGCAATGTAGGAAAATACTTCTGGACATAAACAATTTCATTACAGTATGATGCTTGACAAAGACCTACAAAGGCAACAATTAAACTGATTAGTAGTTTCCAGCAGAGATTTGAACAATTCTGTTACTATACTGGCACATAAAACTAGGCCGTGGAAAGAGTTAAACCACAATCTGTTCTTTGTGTGGGAAGGCAGTACTGCTCTGAGCAACCACAGCCCTTGATAAGACTTCCCTATCTTCATATGCTTTCTGATGCCATGCTTCTTTCCCTTTCAATTATAACAACTAAAGAAAGTTTATTTTTTCTCCTACAGAAGTCATCTTAATTGAAGTACTGAAATTTATTTTTTTTTTAATTAGTGAAAGCATAATGACGGTACTGTGTTAAGTCCTCACAATTCATTTTAGGCTGAATAAAGCAGATTTACTACAGATTTTGAAAATTCTAACAGCTGGGGCTAAAGGTGGGGTGAAGGCAGGTGGCTGAAGAGCTTTGGAAGAAATTAATTTTTGCCTCAATACAATGACTTTCCCTACATCTAAAAAGACTTTGGCATTTATAACTTAAAATGGCAATAAAATAAACATGGACATATTCTACACTAGTAGAATATTGCACATCTAGTTTTAATTTTGAAGAAGAGCATCAAAAATTATTAAATTATTTCAGATTGACTATGCCTTGCAGTAATGCATATAGTATTAACAATAATAACTTATAGCACTTTATATCTATGAAAGTTTTATAGAGAATTTCATTGATTAAATTCCAGTCTGTAGTAGTTTAATGTTTCCTTTTCAAAAATAGGGAGAAAAAACCACAAAAACATCCACACCAGAAACTCCAACCTTTTTAGAAACTGCATTCAGGTTTTGCTTTCACAGTATTGTTAACTCCTAAAGATATACATATAGGTGAAAAGTGTTGAGAAGCAACACAGCAAAGAATATCCTGTTTGAAAGCTATTTTATCAGACTTTTTGAGCTATTCATTGTGCACCTGGAGTGTTTTCAAATGAAAACATTACTTGACATGGGGAAGTGCCCATAAAAATGATCCCAAATGGACATTTGCAATTAATCACACACATTCTCCACCAAATCTCCTAAAAAGATATCAAGAGAATCTTATTTTTCCTTCTAAATATTCGTATGGACAATAGTGAATTCTTTTTTTGTTTTTACATGGCACTTGCTCATGTGCCACAGTTCCTATTGCAATTAAGTGATTTATAAAGGTAAGATTTTGAAATGTCACATCAAATTGTTAAGGTGAACCATTGTGCATGGCAATTTAAATTAAAATGGAAGTTACAATACAAGACCTATGTTGCTTGTAAAGAAAGGAAAAAAATAGCAGTCACCTAATGACAATAGGTAGGCCAAGTTTTCTTTATTGAAAAGATAAAGAGGATATGCAGTGCTCTTCTCCTATCTTTCACTTTTAAACTTTGTATCAGCCCATAAAATCTCAAATTGAGGACTGGACAATAAATGCACTGGGCAGAAGTATGAAAATTTGATACAGAAAACTTCATCTACTCAACTTCCCTGCATGGATTTTCTCATGCCTAGTGAAATAACATATAGGCGCAAAAGAAAATACTATATATTCTGAGATTTTGGACTACTGCAACGTATTAAACCATGGCAAAAATATCACAAGAGAGCAACCACGAAAAGGCATGCAGTAACTGCATCCTATTCATGCCCCAGCAAGACAGATAAATGCAGTTTCCAGTCATTCCAAAAAATAGAGAAAGACGTATATGGGAAAGAGAGGAAGGGAGCCTGCAAAATTAAACTGCATTTGGTAAGTTTTTTTCTACCTTGGAGTTATTTTCACCCACTAAATTTTTATTGTAAGTGTGATGGGTAACAATCAAATCAACAAGGTTTGTCTTAAAGCTGTTATTAAAACGTGCTTCAGCGCTGTCTCGGCACAAACTGAACTACCACTTTCATTAGTAGTTTCGTCTAAACAGGTGTTCTGTGTTTACTTTTACCAAAATATTTTCTTCTGAACACACACTACCACAGTCGATGTGCATTGCAAGAGTCCTAGAGACAGAGAATACAATAGAGAGAACAATTGTGGCAGTAATGCTTTAATGCAGTTGCTACTCAAAGTGAGATGAATCAATCTTTTGCCTTAAACAAATAAAGAATACAAGGTTCAAGTTCTCATTACTGGTGTCATTTCTATTTTTAATTTATATAGAGAAAAAAATCATTTATAAAATTCTCTTATTGTTCCAAGCAGGTAGAAAAAGATTCCAAATTAAAATCAATTTGCTGCAACTGTGTTCCATGTATGTATCACCAAACGGGAACTGTCCCTGCATAGCACATGGTAGAGCATGATTGTAAAATATTATGGAGAAAGTATCAATGCACAAAAGCCAGGAACTGCTTTCTTGGATCAATGGCAGTAGAAGTTCAATGTAGCATTTTTTACACACCTGAGTGCAGTATTTTAACACAAATTTGTAAAGAATGACAAAAACTGTTACATCAATGAGTCAAAAAAGAAAATACAATTTTTAAAAAAGTCATTAGAGAAGGAATCAAGACCATGAATTACCGCTGTAAAAGAGGTGGTTGTGAAAACCTGTGTCTCAAATGCAAAAACTGCTTTCTTAAATTGTACTGTCAGGTTTATATTCTGATGAAGAGGTCTTATTGCCATCAATAATTTCACACAGTGAACAGCCTACACAGAATTAATTTTGCTAACCACAGATTCCATGCTAAGTAGTTATTTCTATGTGTATACCTGCAAGCATGTGTGTCTCTGCTACACAAAATGCTTTCTACGTTTCTCTTTTGAAGAAGAAATATCTCAATAACACTTTTTTCCAGCTTTCTTCCACTGCAGCTCACATTTACTTACTGAAAATATCCATATCTAAGTCAATCACACTTAGATGCCAAACAAAATATAAACAATAAAAAATGTGTCAGCCAAAAAACTGCAGGACTGTGTCCAATCACAGAATAAGCCTTATCATTGTTTCCATCTTCAATCACAATTTATGAATACTTTAGTCCTTTCGAATTACAATGGTTTGTAACTGCGGAATAACTTAAATCATACTTATTTATTCACGGTGCAACTGTAAGTGCATCGTTGGCCTCTCTGTAGCAGCCTCGCAGCAGACATTACTTTCGCACATTTTCTGCTTCTTTAGCTATTTGTTGCACCAATGTAGAAGCAAGCAGTTATCGCTTAATCAGTTTACATCACATCCTCCTAAGACAGACTTTCACGAAAGCTGAAAAGTATCCCGGGCTTTTCAGACAGGGTTTACCGTCCGAAAAAGGCTCCAGTGCCCCGGCGCTCGCTCGCCGATATCGTACGCCGGCCGAGGACGCTCCAGGGGCACCCGGGGAACTTCCCAAACATGCTTCCGAAACCCCTCAGGTTTCAAAATCTGCGCCTTTCCGCGGCGCGGCCCCCCGCTCGGACTGCCCCCCGCCCTCCGCGCCCCGCACCGCGGCCCCGCTCCGCACCGCGCCGACCGCCGTCCCCTCCCGCCGTCCCGGTGACAGTCGCCGCTCGAGACCGAAAAGCGGCCGCAAGCGCGGCTGTAAAAAAAGAGTCGGTGTTTCCCCGTGCTGGTGAGAGGGCACGCTCCTCCACCAGCGCCACACTTTAGCGGGGAGGAAGAAAACGACGTGCTCTTGTATAATAACCGAACGAGAAAACACTGCACAGCTTGGTCTTCCCCGCTCACATCTCCCTCATTGTTGGCAGCCTGCATGTTATTAATTAAGCATAAGACGGGATTATTTCGCACCGGCCAGTGGTCGTGTTTTGTCAAAAAAGCACTTTTCCTTTCAAACCCTTTCATTAGGCTGTGTGCAAACTGGCGAGCTGAAAAGAGTGCAAATCGTTTGATTCCAATCAAATCAATACTTCTCAAACATGGTTTTTTAGCATAATTATGCTCATTTCCAGTTTGTTAACCTTTGACTTCTTATGCACCAACAATTAACAGTATTTGTCTACGGGTGACACTTTGAATGGATCTCCCCAAAACAATGGCGTGGTACAGTTTATCCTTTAATATTCCCTCCTGAGAGAGGAGTTTGGATCTGACAAACAGTTACGACTGTGTTTTAACCCGTTACAACTACTAGCAATGACTCATTAACAACCCACACACATATAATTTTTCTTTTTTAANCAGAAGTTGATGGTGCTGCCGTAATAACACGACACTGTCACCACGCTTTCGAAAGTTCAAGGTTACAGCCCGGAGCGGAGCAGGAGGCTCCCGAACACCGACGGCAAGCGAAACTTCGCCGGGCGGTCGGGACCGTGCCGCGGGGGCGCGCCGAGGCGGGGGCGCGCTCGNGGGGCACCCGGGGAACTTCCCAAACATGCTTCCGAAACCCCTCAGGTTTCAAAATCTGCGCCTTTCCGCGGCGCGGACCCCCGCTCGGACTGCCCCCCGCCCTCCGCGCCCCGCACCGCGGCCCCGCTCCGCACCGCGCCGACCGCCGTCCCCTCCCGCCGTCCCGGTGACAGTCGCCGCTCGAGACCGAAAAGCGGCCGCAAGCGCGGCTGTAAAAAAAGAGTCGGTGTTTCCCCGTGCTGGTGAGAGGGCACGCTCCTCCACCAGCGCCACACTTTAGCGGGGAGGAAGAAAACGACGTGCTCTTGTATAATAACCGAACGAGAAAACACTGCACAGCTTGGTCTTCCCCGCTCACATCTCCCTCATTGTTGGCAGCCTGCATGTTATTAATTAAGCATAAGACGGGATTATTTCGCACCGGCCAGTGGTCGTGTTTTGTCAAAAAAGCACTTTTCCTTTCAAACCCTTTCATTAGGCTGTGTGCAAACTGGCGAGCTGAAAAGAGTGCAAATCGTTTGATTCCAATCAAATCAATACTTCTCAAACATGGTTTTTTAGCATAATTATGCTCATTTCCAGTTTGTTAACCTTTGACTTCTTATGCACCAACAATTAACAGTATTTGTCTACGGGTGACACTTTGAATGGATCTCCCCAAAACAATGGCGTGGTACAGTTTATCCTTTAATATTCCCTCCTGAGAGAGGAGTTTGGATCTGACAAACAGTTACGACTGTGTTTTAACCCGTTACAACTACTAGCAATGACTCATTAACAACCCACACACATATAATTTTTCTTTTTTAAATCCCAACAAACACGTGAAAATAAATAAATTAACAAATAAATTAAATAAAAGCGTCTATACCTGAGTGAGACAGATTGGAGAATACATCATGACTTCGCTTTGAGAACACGCTGCCCGGAGAGCCCCTAAGAAAAGCCTCAAAAAGGAATAATTTCATCTATTCATTTTACAGTCATCTGAGACTCAAGGAAGATGAAATCAATCAGGACGGGGCTCTGCTCTGGATCACCACAACTTCACAACAAACCCCAGTCCTCCTTAAATAGCCAAAGATTCAAGTTCACTCCGTGTGCTAGATTTCCCGGGGTGAAATCCAATCTACACTTTTAACCCTCTTGTAGTCGGCGGCGCAGGAGTCTTGCTTTTGCTGCTGCTGCTGCTGCTGGTTGTTTTGCAGATGAGGGGGGAAGGACTCGNAAACGATAAATCTCTCCCTGGCGCTCCCGCTCGATTTGCTCTCAACGTCTCCGTGAGTGTCCCCCTACTCCCCCCCCCTACCCCGCCCCTGGCTCTGCAAAACTTGGAAATTGAAAAATTCACCAGTTACACCCTGTGGACCCCATTCCAGCTCTCTCCCCAAATGAGACTTAAGTATTTTTGTTTAATTATTTAATTACACAATCACCGTTTACACTCCTCCTCCTCCTCCTGCAAACACATTCCTTCTCCACCAGATCCCCTTCCTCTGCCCTCCCTC
>VYZP01049979.1:40475-76837 GCA_013400635.1 Hypocryptadius cinnamomeus
CCTCCCTCTGCATTCATTACCACCGAACGCTGCAGAAGGAACGAGCACGTTTCGCAAACATCCCTCCCTCATTTTCCCGCTCTTCTGGTGGGAGAAAGTTGCGGGGGAGAAGGGGAGGGGGGTGTGGGGGGGGGTGCTGCCATCTGCGAGATGCTTCTTTTTCTTCTTTCGGGGTACGACTTTGCCAGCTGCGGCGGGGCTCAGGCGCCCCCGCTTTCCCCCACCCTGGGCAGGGGACACGGGGGAGGGCAGCTCCCTCCGCCGCCCCCCGGAATGGGGAGAGCCTGTCCCGCACCGCCGGAGACTGATGTCCCCGCCCTCTCAGGCTGCGGCCGGGGGCGGCGAAGGGGACCCGGCTCCCGGGCGGGAACAGGGTGCCAGGGTCTGGTTTCATTCTCCGGGGGCAGCTTTAATCAGGGGAGGCTGGGAAAGGGGGGAAAACAGTGAGCGAAATTATTTCTGCTCCTGTGAGGCGGGCTGCGATGCTGTGCCCAGCTCAGGGGGCGTCTGGTGTGTGCGGCCCCCACCCCCAGCACCGCCGCTGCGGGCAGGGGCGGCCGAGCGCCACCGGCGCTCCCTCCCGCCGCCCTTGCGCAGCCCCCGGCGGCGTGCCGGAGGGACCGCTGACTTCCTCTTTGCCCAAAGTGAGAGTTTATTCACGTCAGGCATTTCACAACGACACATCAAGGAAAGTAAGCAGGTTCAAGTCAACCATGAAATGGTCACTTTTTAACCCCGTCCTGTCCTCATTAGGGAAATGCTCAAACACAGCCCATTTTCAAAGAAGGCTCTTAATGAGGGGAGCTTGCCAAGCCTACCAGCTGCAATTCCCATAAATTTACAAACCAAAAGAAGCAGAGGGATGAGTGGGGGAAGGAGAGACCCTGTACAAGACAGGTAATGTCAAAGGAAACAGCAAGAGCCCGACGCAGTAACCTTTGCAGAATCCATGCCTCACCTCCACAACTCGGTTTCTGCTGGCTACTCTTGCCCAGTCCCCTCAGATTTGCAGGGCTCAAACAGCCATGCATCTTCTCTTCTGCAGACTATATTGATAAGCGACAAGTTAAGGACATACATTTAGGCAAAGACGAATGACACAAATTTGGGGTTAACCATAATTAGCTAAATTTATTTTTATATCTGGTGTAAAATACCCCTGAAATCCTATTGTTTTTCCCTCTACCCAGACATAAAAATCTGATGATAATGCCAGCTTTAAATTATGGAGTTTCCCTTTGAATAAGTATTCTATTTAACTGGAGTTAATTTACCATAAAAGACATTCCTCTTGGCACAAATGCACTGATGTCCTTGAACACACCTCTTTGAGTGCTTGAACTCTTACACAACAAGCCATTATTGCAGACCTGATTTAAAATGACAATAACTCTCCTCTGTCCCCTTTATCACTCTCATCCCTCCATAAGGATCAGGGCAACATAACCAAATCCACAACACCATATCAGCAAGGCTGCCCCTGTGAGCTGCATAGATGTGAGAAGTCTCCCCTTTCCCAGGCAGCGCTTGCAGAAGGCCCCACTCCCTCCCATGGTCTAGCCAAGGGATTACAGTTGCACTAGGATCCTGTGCACTAAAAGCAAGAACTGCCTGGCAGTCTGGCAAGCAGGAAAAAACAAATGTAGTGAGGTAAGGGCAGAGAGAAACCAGTCACTTTCTACAGCCTTTGCTACTGCAAGGGATAGAGAGTCAGTGTGCGATTGTGTTCGCATCACCACGAGAGCTGGCTGAGGGTGGGTTTGCATCTCTACCTGAGGGCCCAAGGTGGGAGATCAGCACAGACAGCCCTGTAGCATGTGCCCGTATCCCCCAGAATAGCACTGCTGCAGAGCAGGCAAAGCCAGATGCCCCCACCCCCAGAGCCAGTCTGCTGGCCAGGATTGAACAGACCTCTCATATGAAAGCATCTTGGGGAAAATGGAACTGCCCAGCCAGCATGGCTTAAGCAGCGTTTTGTCTTCTGTATGATGTATAGGGCATGGCAGGCGTGGTACATGTTGCCACTGGTTTGCCCATGGGTTTGACCCAAAGGCTCCCAGTATATGACCAAAAGCAGGCTGTACTGGGCACCCAAACGTGTTTTGCCTCTGTTGCTCCTGGTTAATCCCAGTAGGAGCCCATAAACGATGAAGGCTTTGTCCTGGGAGAATCCTGCTTAGAAACACATGTGTGCACATGCCTATGCCCCTACCCCATCCTCCTCCATCCCACCCCAGCCCCTCAGCTCCTTTTCCAGAAAAACAAGCTACAGATTATTTTCAGAATGGTTAACATTCTACATTCTAAAATTCTACATTAAAATCACAACAAAGTGTAAGTGTCTATCACTTTGCTGCAGAGGCATGTTAAAAAGGGTATGTGGTAACTGGGTTACCCTGGAAAAATATGGCATTAATGCAGCAATGACACTAGGCACAGTGGCTGGCCCTTGGCATGCAGGGAGACCTTGTGAGAAAGTGGTTCAACTGCTTTCAAATTCTGGCTTGCATTGTTTCCTCAACCACCCCAAAGACCCTTCTCTCCATCCCCACATGCTAAAATCCTTGTTAATGCTGTAAGTTCTCTATCCTTGAAGCTCCAGGCTGGAGGAAAATTGCTTTTCATCTTCACTGCCAGAGCTATGCCAACCTCTGTGTGTATGCTGTATCTGGAAGTTCAACTAGCATTTCAATGTGGGCAATTAAGAAAATAAAAGTCACTATCTGACCTTCCCGGTGAGAGACACTGAGAGTGGTTCTCTGACACTAATCCTAGCCCATCAACTTCATAGGGCCAGGCTGGCCTAAGGGATCCTGCTGCCAGGTGGGATGCAATATGAGAACTGATAACACTGCTTGGACACACACAGCTGGGCACCTGCACACAGCTGCTAGAAACCTTCATGTGACAAAAATGTACATTCAGAAAGGAAAGGTAGCCTTCACATTAGTAAGTGGCAGATACAAAAGCTGCGAGTCACACTCACCGTGAGCCTGCACTCTCCAGACTGGGGAGCTACCCCCATGCTCCCCCTGCCTCCCATTCGACTCTGGCAGGGTGGCTAGGATGGGAGGACATCCACTGCCCACACTGCATGATCTGAGATGCTCATCTCATAGGAAAGAACCACAAAGGGTTTTTGACACCATGGGCAGATGGATTCACTCTTCTCCACCCATCCTAGTTTGCCAGAGCAGTTTTCTGCCAGCAGTGCAGACCCTGGTATGCCAAACTTGCACTAAAAGTGGAAAGGCCATTTAGACCACTTATATCCCACCTAGACCAGAATTTCAGCTGTTGTCCTTTGGCTGGACAACTGCTTAAGTTTTTCAAGTGTTGGAGCAGAACACTATTATTAGTGGAACAAAATAAAGGAATCACTAATGCTGAACTGCGAAGCCTAAGATTACCTCAGAATAAAAGTGGGCAGTTTGGCCAAATACTTAAACATACACGTACTGAGCTTCTAAGAAATCAAGTTTTCATGAAAATTCCAGTTGTCTCTTTATAGAAATCAGAAAGAACTGATTCTGGCACATGCCTTTTCATCTAAAGTATGGAATATCTGAGAACTAGCACCAAAACTCTTATGTAAGAAGTCTTGGTGATCCAAAACACAAGTTTTTTATCTAGTTTAATAATAGCATTAACTCCTTTTTCACCCTTTGTTAGAAAATGTCATTAACACACATGTCCATTCGATACACAATTACTTGAGTACATGCATAAATACTGAGTAGCACAAATAGAGTATAGTTTATGTCACTTATGCGTAACAAGTAATCTAAACCATATTATATTATATTGTATTGTTACCTGATGGTGATTCTATCTGTATGATTCTATCATGATGCCTTGCAAGTCTTCTTGTACAAGCATATTAACCTACAAAGTAAAACTTTGCATCTTTGGCATAACCAGAGCCTTGAACAGTTTTTTTTATGTGCAGGAATATGGTCTGTGCAGGGAGATACATATGTATATATGAACATATGTATATGCACAGAAATTCAGAGAAAAAACCTCACATAAATAGTTAAACAAGATAACTGATAATATATTGGCTTATGGGGCCTTGATATGCTTCACATGAGACTGAATTTTAAGTTATTTTTGACTTAAAATGTAAACAACAGTCAGTACAACTTCTAAGCCAGTACAGTATCATACAACAATAAAATTATGTATCTTAATAATTACTAGCATTTTTTATTTGGTTTTGGGTGGTAGGAAGAAACATATACTGTACATAAACTACGCATACGCATGATCAGATAAAAAGTGTGCATATATACAATCAAAAGGAAAGAAATACACTACTTACTCTAAACAGAGACACACATACATATGACGGGTGTGTGCACTTGACCCCTGTCCACATATGGTTTGATGGGGACTATAATACTTGAGTTTCCCACAGCTCCCAGACCAGCAAATAAAAACATCAAACCTCAAGTGTAAAGCTGTAAACCACCGCATTTTGGGTCACACAACTGGGCAGTTTTTGTCCTCACTACAGGTCACATCCTCAGCCTTACAAAGGCATGAAACCCTATTTTTCCAATACGGTAAATTCTTTAAAAATTCACATATGCTGATTTCAAATGCCCTGGACATAAACAGCAATGGCAACACCACAAATAAAATTCCAACACATGTTTTCTTTGGCAGTTTATATCACTTGCTAGATTTTGAGAATATTGGGAGTGAGTGGGGGTGGGGGCAGCATCTAGAAGCTGGATTTAAATGTCTGCCTAAATTAGACTTATAGTAGTGCTTGATCTTTTTCTTTTGATTCAATGTTAAAATTGTAAGCGTTGCAGCTCAAAACCGCTTCAGAGAATGTTACGAGTTAATCCTGTGTGTTTTGGCGCCTTTTCCCTGCCAGCTACTGTACTTTAGAGAAAAAAAGGAAAAAAAAAAGCTGGAAATCTTGTCTGTCCCGTCACAAGTTGAATGGCAGCACTTTCCAGCAGCAGGAGGAGAAGATGGCTATGTTCACAGAACTAATAATAATTCAGATCACGCCACATCGGCATCTTGTGTCAGAGTCGAAACTGGCTTCCCCGCCCCCTTCAACCTGAGAGCTGCCAAGTCCTCACACACTCCGCATTCAACCACAACTTAATGGATGGGATATTGTGCATTAAAATGTGGCCCAGACACACAGGGGAAGAGAGGACAAGAGGGAAAGCAGACACACGCACACACACATACAAACAGACACACAAGAGAAAGGAATGAATTAAAATACACACACAGGTCCTACAACAAAACAGCAGTGAAAAAGGCGGTGGGAGGGGGGGTGCGAAGGAACAAATAGAAACCCTCCAGAGTAACTTTAAAAAACAAGTCAAAAATGCCACCCTAACACTGCATCCTGCTACATAGTATGAAAGAGACCAGCACAAACCCCCAGACAATTTATCGAGCAGATGATACACAGCAGCAATGCCATTTCCTCTGCATGATACATTCAAATTGCAGTCCATTAACTACAAAAACCGCTAAAACAGCCAGAAAGAAAATATTATATTAAAATGTGAGTAAGGAAGCAATTTCTACAGCAACAAGAAAGTGAGGGAAAGATCTGTCTGTTAGGTACCAATAAAGTAGCATTTGCATTAATCCTTTCCAGCATTTAACTGATAGTTGTCTGCCAGAGAAAAGGGGGGAGGGAGAAAAACTTGAAGCAAGAAACATGCCAAGTTCAGCACTTTTGCATGCAAACTCCCATCAACTGATTTCTGGCATAAAAGTGTGACCCACATGGAAAAGCTGCCAAAAAAAAAAAAAAAAACCCAAAAAAATACAAACAATCCACCACTTATATCTCATCCTGTAAAGAAGAAGTGGTATCAGCATTTAAGTACAGGGTATAACATCCACTGTGAAGCCACAGTGACACAAT
This sequence comes from Hypocryptadius cinnamomeus, assembly GCA_013400635.1. Taxonomy (NCBI): domain Eukaryota; kingdom Metazoa; phylum Chordata; class Aves; order Passeriformes; family Zosteropidae; genus Hypocryptadius; species Hypocryptadius cinnamomeus. Next base: position 46,387 of record VYZP01049979.1, read on the forward strand.
CTCAGCCTGAAGGAATTACAAAAGAAGAGTCAATTGAACTAAAAATTATATGTACATATATATGTAAAAATACAAATCACCTAAGCACCATGTGCCACTGTGGTGTATTGCATTACATAAATGAGATCTTGAAATCTGCAAAATACCACTCGGCCTTTGGCTTCATGCTTACCAGGATGCATCTCAATTTTTTCAAGTTTTTGGGTTTTTGTTGTTGGTTTTTGTGGTTGTGCTTTTTCTTGTTGTTGTTGTTGGTATTTCATACTTTTATTTTTTATTTCCAGAAATGAGCTTTTACCTGTTGGGTAAAACCCCTTTGGGATGGGGTGTATGGGGTTTTTTGTTTTGTTGCTTTTGCTAGTTTGGGACATTTTAGGGGATTTCTTAGGGAAAGAGGTGGGGATTATTACTAGTATTACTATTACTATTATTATTTGCTCATGTTGGCTATTGGTTTTGTTTTGGATTCATTTTGTTGCCAGCTTTTTGCCTGACACCGAATGGGATGAAAATTCTTGGAGAGAGCAAGGGAAAAGGCGTTAAAGCCACAGCCTGTGGGCAGAGCGCTCCACCTCCTCCTCTTCCTCTCTTCCCAGTCTCCTTTCCTCTTTTGAGCTGCCAGGCCGGAGAGCACGTTTCAGTGGCCTCTGACTTGAACCCGGCCCAAAAATTTCTTCGCCCCCCACCCCCGCCCAAATTTTAAACTCTTATATATCCACACACATATAGATGTGTATTTTTACAGCAGGGACGCCTCTGCGCGTCCATGCCCGCATGCGAGTGCGGAGCGGCCGGNCCCCCTCTCCGCCTCCCCCATCCCCGCCGGCCCGCGGGAAGCGCGGCTCTCCGCTTCCGCCTGGCGGCTGCCTCACGCAGCGGGGCCGCCGCGGGATTTCGCAGATTTGGGGACTGATAGTTTCGTTTAGCCCTCTCAGGCCGCGCTTGGCGGGTACGGTTCTTCGCATTTTTATTTTTTTCATTTTCCCTCCAGAAAGATTTTTGCACGCAGGTTGTGTAATTTCGTGGTTTCAGATGACACCTTTTATAAGCTGTCACATCACGCTGCTCGCTCCCTGTAGGATTAGCTCCGCTCCAGAGGAATTGTTCTCCAGTCCAAACCCGACGACAGTAAGGCAAACTCACAGAGGAAGGAGTTCACATCTAAAACTTCCTACACAATTAAAGCACTTAAAATGAAATAAATAAAAGTGCATGAAGTAAAAGTGTGTGAAGAGTTTTAATCAACCAGATAACAAATACATTCCTTCCTGTAAGAAATCGGCAAGTACAAACTGTAAAGAATCTTCATAATTACTTGGAGGCCTTTGCTGGGGGTATGCGGACCTCTCAGGAAGTTAGTTTTCTTTTGTTTGATTCGAGAAAAACAGTTTAAGCGTCTCAAAATGCAGTCTACTCTTAAGCAGAAATTGACATGAAATAGGAAAATAATTGAAATATAAGCTTTCAGACATAAGACCAATCACTGTAGAGTTTTGCTTTATTTTTCAGATTTTGTCTTTACTTTTCTGATCCTTTTACAAAGAGGTGAAACCTAGGAAAAATGAATTATGAATTTGTCTGATCAGTGAGTGGGGGAAATTATTGCTGATGCTATGTGTGGCAGATTTTGAAAACTTTACACTAGCCAGTCAGTCAAGTGGACAGCAGACCTTTCCCAATGGCAAAAAAAAAATCTGCAGATGTTGATTTTTACATTTAAATGTTTTCCCTTTTTTTACAGAATGAAAGTTTTCTTTTTGAAAGTTGCACACAATTAAAAATTTGTGCCAGTCATCAGTGTTTAACAGAGTTTTTGCAAGAACTTTAGCAATATGTCATTTAGGTTTTGAGGCTTTTTTTTTTTTTTTTTTTTTTTTGTTGACTAAGATTAAAGAAAGATTCTGTTTGGGTTAGANTATGTTTGATTTTGGTGTAGCTGTTGTGTTTGCTAACAAAGATTCCATTTCTGGTAGACAATCCCATTACTCTCTGCAGCTTTCACTGCTTTGTTGATTGGTTGGTTATTTTTGTTGAGTCTGTATATTTGCTAAGCCTAATTTTGCATGTGATTTAGCAAACAATTGCTAAATTGATTTTTATTATGTCAAATGGCAGAAATAATGACATCAAGAAAGAAATAAGTATTTCAGTCCTTTAGAAAGAAAAATTGTATTGCACAAAGTTGTCATGTTCTATCAGTTTAGTTTAAAACTAGATGGTCATAAGCAACTTCTCTGAACATACTTTTAAGTTCAAAAATTGTGTTATGTATCATTTCCATTGCTTTTGATTTCTGAGTTCCATAGCACTAATGTGTTGATTATGGTTTTCTTCTCCATAAATGTATATTTTTCTTCTCCATAAATGTAGTCAAGGGCTTATATATTTTGTAGCAGGCTGACCTTAAGTTCTGTTGATTCTGGAATTTTTTTGCTTGTCTGAGGTTTTAATATCTATATACTTAATACTTTTTAGCATTCAGAATGGATAAAACAGGAAAAGACTGTAAATAGTTCTCTTCCATGGATAATTGTTACCAAGTCAGTTACCCATCTGTGTATGAACAGATAGCAATCTGGAGGAAGATAGACTCACTTGCAAAATTTCCACTAAAACAAATAACAAAGAATTATTTGACATCTTTATAACAGAATTTGTGAGAAATACACAATGTTTCAAGATACGTTATTTTTGAAGATGCTGATGTAAATTTCCTTTATTAAAATCTCTGTGTTTTCAAGGTTTGCTTACTGCCTGACAGGACAGAAAAATTAAATGAGTGAAAGGGGACCTGGTGAATCAATGGTTCAACAGTCCAATCTGTGAAGTCCAGTTGTGGGCTAGACCGAGCAAACAAGAATCGCGTTAGGCAACAATGCAGTAGGCAGGATCTCAGTATGGTTTGACTGGCATAATGGCATGAGCCATTCTTATTCATAACAGGACAGCTGAGAAACCCACATAGCTTTGGATGAATGCATCATTTTGCACACGTGAAAAAATGCTCTTGCCCCACCAGCTTTCAAGTAGGAGCTTCCCACTTTCCGCAGAAAGGCCACTGTAGTAAAAAGTCGCTGCTTCCTATTCCTGAAACAATCCTTTCAGGTTTGTCTGAGCAGGGCACCATGAAAACTTCATGATTTGCACATGTGCACAACACTTGCTCATTACTTCTGGAAGTTCATACTTTTGCCATGCTGCTCTTTACAGAACCCCAGCCCCGCCGAGCCTCCTGCACAGTCTCCTAGCAACTAGGAGAATTATAACTCTCATTTTGGCACTGGTGAAATGATTCCTTCTGCTGCTTCCCCCAGGCAAGCGCTCTGCAGTCCAGGGTGAAATGCTCTGGGCAAAGAGATGGAGAGTACTGGTCGGAAGGCTTGCAGAGGCTGATGTCTGTAATTCCCTGTGTTGCCAAGCAAAGCCTGGAGTTCCCACCCGCTGGGGCAGGGTCAAGTGCCAGTTTTTTCCTGCCCTGCTCTGGCATATTAGGTATGGGAGAATTCAAGCAGATTTCATAAAATTATTTCTAAAATTCTGTGACTTTTGTAAGAAGTAGCAAAGTTGTTACAGTAGATCAGATTTTTCATTTTGGTTCATTTCATTTTGGAAAGGAAATATGGCATATAGAGTTTTAGTCAGCAGCAAGTCTCACTTTATTTGTCCAGAAAAGCAACTGCAGAATCCTGATGCACAGCATTTCTTCCTGTATAATTGTCTCATACTATGTACTTTTATTTAGACCTCTACTTCTATTAAAATATGGCAGAAATAGTATCACAATATCGCCTCTCAATCATATCGTCACATCATCACCAAAACAAATTAAAAGATTAGGAGATAAGTGAAACACTGAAAGGTATAAAATCTTGTGCGTGTTCCATACAATTCAGCTCTTCAACTCTCCTTAATAATAGAGCAAAGTGTAATTTCTTCCTGCACACCCTCGTTTCTCTCAATCCACAGGATTGCTAGGGAGCTGTAACATCATTGTTTTTAATAGGGGGGGAAAAAAAAAAAAAGCTGAGGCTTAATGGTAACATTTAAATGGCATACAGAGCCCTCTGAGTTCACACCTCATTAAGGTGAACAGGAAGAGAAGGGGTGCACATCTTTGTTGTTACTTTTGCCTTGAAGCATTTTCAGCCAAGCTATGTGAACAGACCAGCAGCATATTAACTAACTTTGTAGCAGCTATATTTTTGTAGCAAGTTTGTTTCATTTGGGTTTTTGGGGGTTTTTTTAAGTACGAAAATTGCAAAACATTGTGAAATGGAGCCAGGGCAGGCCCTTAAAGGACAATTATTTTGTCTTCCTACTTTTTGCAAGCCAATCTGCCAGATCCAAATCTCCTCCCTTATCCAGTTTGGGGGGTTTCTTTTGACTAAACTTCACGTGCCCTGCTGTTTCTGATGTGTGCTCCGTTGCACCAAAAGTGACTTGGCACAATATTTCTTGCCCTGGGCACAAGTATGCTTATCTGAGATGACCAAATACAGGTACATTTGTAAGTTGTCTGTTACATACTCTTGTAGCAAATTCTATGTTGCAGTTGCATAGGTGATCGGATTTGGCCCTAAAATACGTTTGGCACTGTGATCCCTCAGCAAGTTTGCTGACAACAGTGAGCTGTGTGGTAAGGTCAACAAGTTGGAGGGCAGGGATACCAGCCAGGGGGACCTTGACAAGCTTGAGAGGCTGGTATGTGCACACATCATGAAGTTCAGCAAGGCCAAGTACAAGGTCCTACATCTGGAGTTGGAGCAATCCCAAGTACAAATACAGGCTGCGCGGATGCTGGATTGAGAGCAGCCCTGGGGAGAAAGACTCAGGAGTGTTCATGGACAAGAAGGTCCACACGACCCAACTCAAGAGAGCCAACCACATCCTCAGATGCATCCAAAGCAGCGTAGCCTGTAGGTCAAGGGAGCTAGCTGATTCTGCCTTTCTACTGTTCATGTAAGACCCCACCCAGAGTGCTGCATTCAACCCTGGGGTTCGACATAACAAGGACATGGACTTGTTGGAATGAGTACAGACTAGAGTCACTAAGTTGATCACTGGACTGGAGTATCTGTCCTGCGAAGACAAGGCTGAGAGTTGGAGCTGTTCAGCCTGGTGAAGAGAAGGCTTAGTACCTTCCAGTACCTAAACAAGGCCACAAGAAAGTTGGAGAGGGACTTTTCAACAAGGGCAGGTGGTAAGATGGGGGTGAATGGCCTTAAGCTGAAGGAGAATCAGTTTAGATTAGATACTAGGAAGAAATTCTCTACTATAGAGGTGGTGAGGCACTGGCATATGCTTCTCAAAGAGTTGTGGACTCTCCATACCTGGAGTAGGCTGGATGGGGCTCTGAGCAGTGTGGTCAAGTGGAAAGGTCCCTACCCATGGCAGGGGGATTAGAAAGAGATGATTTTAAAGGTCCCTTCCAACATAAACTATTATATTATTCTGTGATTTCTGACCATGTCTTACAGGCTTTAGCACATATCAGCTTGCGAGCATGACTCAAAAGAGTCAGAGGAAGGACTTCTGTGCAAAAGTTCTTTTAGCCTGCTAACTCAGCTTCTCACTTTCATTTCTATCCTTTTCTGTTACATCAACTGAACGTGGATCAACCGCTCCCAAATATTGCTTTACTGTTATCACAGCAGGAGAGATTAGGGAAGGCAGTAAAGGTTATTTTCATGCAACTTTACACTGGGATGTCCAGGATAATGGAAGGAGAGCTTATTTTTGCTGATGGATCCTCATCTGACAGTCTAGCAGACACTGACAGCACATGCCACAGTCATTGTGGGTTGTCCTGTATACACATGATCATGACAACTTGTGCAAAAGAAATCTATTCTCTCAGCATGTGGTCTTGGGATATTTAACACTTCTGCATGAAAAAGAAATATGAATGAGGATTGACCGTAAACTTTTCCTGCCCCCATCTCCAGGACCACCCAGCAGGGCAGATGTTTTTGTCCAAGCTGAATGGTTTTGACACTCAGTGGCTTTTTCATCCTGACTTCCACACGTCTGTGTCATTTTGGTGTCATCAAGGCAGCTGAAGATCCTGAGGTGGAAAAGATTTTTACATGATTGATGATTTTATTCCTGTAGCTGGTGTGTTTAAGATAATAGCTAAGGTTTAGAAGAATGGACTTCACAAACTGCTCTGCAGACAGTGTTAGTACTGTGGATATTTGGCACTTTACCAGTCCCATAGAACACTTAACCATCTCAGCCTGAAAAACAATGCAGGTTTCTGTCACCCACAGAATAGAATGATGACCAGAATGCTGCTTTCCCAGAGATGACATTCACCAGCTTGAACAGGGATCTTGCTTCCTCACGAGAGTATGAATATTGATAAGATGTGTATGTCATTTTAAGAAACACCTCTTCATGTACCCAGCAGAAGATTCTGGTAAAGTGTGAGCTCAATAAGCTAAAGAAAAGGCAGTCCTTCTTACTGAATAATTTCTGAATAAAAGTATGTTCAGTGCCGTCTCTATTCCTGCACAATGTCTGTAAGGAAGAGGACCTCTAAGGCTTTCCAACAGTTTTCAAGGCACAAAAGACCTGAGATAAGTGCCTAGCTAGTGTGCTTGTCATCAGTGGGGCACAGTAAGCAGCAAAAGAACTAAATTAAAGCACTCTCTTCAGTGTTGTGTAATATACAAGAGAAAATTTCATACTATGGAAACAAAATGGGACACGACACTCTTCTCCAACATCCATGGATAGGTTTTCCATGGGTTTTTTGACTATCAGGAAATGGAATATGTTAGAGTCCTCCTAATTTCTTCTTCCCTCCTGCACATTCACAAGCCTGGGGATACCTGTGAAGATTGTCTAACTGATTTATTAAATAATTTTTGCAATATTAAAATAAAAATGTTGCAGATAATTTGTTATATAAGCACTTTTAGAATCATCACAGGCATTCCAGCTGCTTATAATAATGATTTTTTAAAGATGCAGATTTGCACTGCCAATAAGTGCTGGTGGTTGAGAATGATTTCTGAAGAGTACTGTTTCCATTTGACCACACACCAATGCACTCTGTGGGAACAGAGTGAATGGCGAGCAGTACCTACTTTCACACCCAGAAAAACTGAAAATCTTGTACTCTCTGATGACAGCTCTAGCTGTGTGAGAAGATGGTGTGCAGGAGAGGGCACCAGAGAAATATCTGAGCTGATTACGTTCCAGGAGTGGGAGCTCTTGCCTTGGAAACCATGGGAAAAGTCACTGCCACTTTTTTGTCTTCTGTCTTGCTGTGGGCGCTTTGAGTCCTCGTAAGAGAGGTCACTTTACTCTCTTCCTTTCCCTTAGATTATTTCTTTTTTTTTTTCTTTTGTTTGGGATTTGTTGCTGTTGTTGGTTGGTTGGTTGTTGTTTTTTTGTTGTTTTGTTTTGTTTTTTCTTGTTAGGCATTGCTCCCTCACTTCACTGGCTTAAATGTTCATCTAACTGATGTCCAGAGTCACTGTGTACTTCATGCCCATATGAGCTCTTTCATTATACTCTGTTGATTCTGCTTTGATTATTGACTCACTCTAAGTGGAGGAAGGTTTCTTCAGGAAAAATTATGAGCATATCTCTTGTCCTCAATTCAAAGATAACTATGTCCTTTATATTCTGTGACCTGGTAAGACCACAGAGCTCCTCCTTTATCCCTGCATTTTGTCCCATATGTCATCTGCTAGCAACCAGGTTCCCAGTTCATGAGTGCATTATGAGGCAGATTTCAGGTTAATTTCATAAATCATTGGAAAGAGAAGTCAGGGAAAATGGACTAGGTGGTCATTCCAGAATGTTTGTAAGGAGAGATTACTGGTCAGAAGACAAGTTTCTCGCGTGTAAAAATCTACACCTGATACCACATGAGTCAGAGAAGAGCACACCATGATGGAGACAAGGCTGGTGAGCTAAAGGAAGTTTGTTCTGGCCAAGAAGCCTACTGAATGTTGGTATTTTAATCTTTAAATGCTGAAGGCAAGTACTGGCATCCTGGATAGGAGAGCAGGACTATTTAAGCAGGCATTGACACAAGACTAAGGTGAAGATTAGCCCAGACTGTCAAATTTATTCTCTCCTAGGATGTGAGGAATGGGCAACTTCAAGGAAGGCAAATTCCACAGCCTTGGGTGGAGATTTTTACAGCATGCAATCACTGATGATCTATAATCTGGACTTGGAGAAAATGTCTCAGGAGTATAACTCTGTACTGTTGTGGTGTGAATGACAGAGAGTGCTGTCTAGAGAAACAAGAAGCCAGAGCAGCTAAATGAAAACCCATAGTTTTCTGTAAAAAATGAAATATTTAGTTCAAAAGCAGATATTTTTGATAGTCATGTGGGCTATTCAAGTTCACCATAGTCACAGCTGTGCAGGTGGGCAACAAAGTGTGTTGTTGCTGTATTTTGCTGCACTGGATTTATAATGGCACACTCTGAAATCATACAAAGCTTCCTTGTCTTCAGCCTTGAACATGCCGCACTAACAGCATTAATTTTCCATGTAGCTACCAAAATGAAACTGTAAACCATGAGAGTAACTAAACCCCTTGATGAGCTGGGTGTTATAGCCTGGTTAACCTCGGCAGCATGTCCAAGGTTAAGATGTAAAAATGGAAGATAAGCATGTAAAAATAGAATGAGCTACATGACAGGAGATTACATATGCATAAGCCACAGGTTACCACAGGTAATTTGTGTTACATAGAGGTAAGCCACAATAAGGAAGAGAAGTGGAACAATACAGGCCCAGGGAACACTACTGCAGCCCTGAAGAGCTACCAAAGTGTGGCATAACAGTTTTGAACCTTGCCAGGAGCCACTCACTATAGTCAGCCTCTCAGAGCCAGTTTTAGGATGAAACACATATCCTGCCTGAAACGAACTCCTGGACAGGCAATCCTGTCTCTCAAGCGCATATAAGTTCAGAGCGAAAAAAATTACTTGGAAGTATATAAGCTAAAATACAAATCCTGCTTCATACTTTAAACATATAGTGACTTTCTGAAAGACTTGGTTTTGTATTCAGAGGAAGACTTCCTGGCGCGTTAATATTTTTTACTAGACACAGGAAATTTGAGTTCCAAATGTGACATTTTTTGAACATTTTGAACATATGGAAAACAGGCTATAATGGAACTTCTCTATAGCTTAATCATACCCAGTAGTTCTGTAAGTACTCTAAATACAGAGATGCATGCTCTCAAGTTAATAAGGTAAGACTATTAATCATTTTGTTAATTGGCTTAACTGATTAATGAAGCTATATATTTTGCAGCACAATATGTACTACTTTAAGCAAGTGGCAAAGCAGCACACCATGGAGCTCTTCAGTAAAGGAAGTAGAGAAAGTCAAAAGTAGGTGTGACTGCCAGCAGCAGGAGGTCACTCTAGGCCAAGAGCAGCTCGATTTGACTAGGATGAGGAAGAGCAAGCCTGGTCACAAGAATGGTACTGATTGATAAGGCAAAATCAAACCAAAGCAAGTTTTACCTTTTTCATTATCCTCCTAGCCCTCAACATTACCATTTTTATCATAACCCCTCCCTGTCTTCCTTCTGCTTCTTGCTGAGCCAAAGAAAGGAAAATATGTTTGTAAGTAGGAGGAGCTGAAGCAGCAGAAAGATGTGTAAAAGGCGTGAAGATCGGTCTATTAGACTTCACAGTATGTAAAGGAAAGTAATACTGAGCTTCTCCAAAGACACAAAATTAACTTACAGCCCATAAGTAGAAATTTTTCAGTATATAATGTATTTTGCATATCTGCATCATAATCTCTGTATAGAGATATATTAGAGAAAAAAAGTAAGCAGCGTTTTTCCATTGGAATGTTATTTGGTGTTTTCTTCACCAATGAAAGGAGTTTGTTTTTTCCTTTACTGTTTTACTTTCCCTCACTGAACCACATCGTCTTTTGTTTTCTGTGAAATTCTGACAGATGAAGTTCTCTGAGAAAAGGTGAGTTTCTTTGTTTCTGGAATGCATTGTACCTGTAACTCTCATGGTCTCAATTCAGGAGTAGGATTTGTTTAAATGTCTTTTTTCTTTGCTACTGTCTTTTTAAAGACTGAGCTGTGATAGTGGAATGGAAAATATTAGAAATATGGCTTTTCCAGCACCAGCAAAGCTGCAGCTTGTCCCAACACTGCTCCTTGAAGGCAGGATAAAGACTAAACCCAAACCACACCAAAAGGACCCAGCACCATCCTTAATGCAGCAGTGCCCACACGGAGAGGTCTGTCCTACCTGAATTGCAGTTCAGACCAGGGTGATCCCAACGCCATCCTTGGCAGCTGCCCCAGGGCTTAGGGCAGGCTACTGCCCCTATGGCAAGTGGTGGCCACTCTCTTTTAGCCCAGGGGAGTCAAGGCAACTGCAGTGGGACAGGTCCCATGGCAGCCAGTGTAGGGCTACACTGCTATGCTGCCTCCTCTCACCCCACACCTACCACCGACACTGGCCAGGTAGAGGTGCCACAGCTGGAGGGGACATGGCTACAGAACAGCAAGACAGGGAAGACATGACACTCTTGGGCTCCTTTCTTTCCCCTGCCAGGAGCACTTGCTCAGCATCTCTTTTTTCTTTCTTTTTTTTCCTTTTTTTTTTTTTTCTTTTTTAATGTTTGTTTTAATTTTCTTGTATTTCCTACAATGTGGAAGGGAGCTGAAGCCAAAAATAATGTTGCCAAGCCAAGGGGATTGGCACACACTGCTTGGAGTCTGCAGCAGGAGCAGAGGCTTTAAATAGACTGAGCTCTGGCTACACACTGCTCCTGGAGGGCTGGCAGTCTAACCCCAGCGAGCAGAGACACCAACTGAGGGTGCAGGATAAGCTGCACCTATCTGTCCCTGTGCCTGTGGGGTGTTTTACTCCCATCTGTGTTCAGCCTCCTCACCACCCCTAGCTCCCTGCTCACCCCAGGGCAGACTGCAGAGCTGCAAAGGCTGGCAGTGCAATCCATCCCCTGGAAATAACTCTACAGTTACTAGAAATCTGTCATCAGTAAAGCCGTGGTGGTCTGGTGGCAGCACATGTGCATGGTGGGGAAGCCTCCGCTCCAAGTGTTACACGTGTGAAATGCCAAATGTGGTGAGAGCTAGCCCAGTGAGGAGGTATTGGGATGGCTTCACAACCCTGCTGCCACAAAAGCTGTGCAGTATTGCTGTTTCATTACACATTGACCACTGGTGAATTTTTGAAGATAAAGCAGATACATGATTTCTATTTCATCATCCTTTCCCTGAACCAAAAGTTATGCTTGTGAACATCCCTCACCACTGTTAATTAAACAAAAACCTCAAAGCCTGGCAACCCCGGCCAACTCTCCCCCACGGATGCCAGTGCCATGGGGGCGGGGTGATGAGTTTCGTTTTGTAGCAGTGCATGATAAAGCTGCCTCCTGCCCCTGTCGAAGACGTTGGAGGGCACGGAAAAGAGCTTCTCTGAAGTCTACAGAGTTCTTCGGTGTTCGGAGTATCTCTTTTTTCTTAGCGCTTGGCGTGCAAAGAAAGCACGAACTCCTGCAAAGATACAGTGCTGAGGGCTGAAGCGTCTGTTTGCTCCTTTGAAATTTCTCCTGCCTCTCAGCCCTTATTTCCTCAGCACCCCGTATTTCTGTCTGACAGCTAATACGGGGTGCTGATGACTTAGTTCTTCCGGGGGGAGAGGCCCCCTGCACCCTCCCCTCGCTCCCTCCCCTCCGGGGGGCGCTGGGGCTGGGGCCGCCCGTCCTGGGGAGCTGCGGGCAGCATCTTTCCGCGCTGTTTTGCGGCCTCTCACTGCTTCCGCTTCACACTCTCGCTGCAGGGCAGCTTGGCATGTCCTTCCCTGCGCTTTCAAAGGCTGCCTGCGCAACTGAAGTCACTTTCTCCGCTTGCTAGTTTCATTCCTTAACTTCGGACCTGCTTCCTCCTCACAACCTCAGTCTCCCAAACAGACGAACGCCAAAACTGGGTCGGTTTCTCCCTGTTTTACCCGGTATATGCACATTTCCTTGACTCTTTCTCTCGTTGTTATTCCGAAGTGGTATTGCTCCCTCCTGAGAAAGAGCGATATTTTCAGTCCAATACCAATTTCTTGCGTAGGATAAAGAGGACAGCAGTCAACGTGAATAAATACTTAGGATACAGCGGACATATGTTGGTCATTTCCTCTCTGGCATCCCAGTGTTACTTTTACGGCGACGGCAGCGCCACTTCAGCGTGTTCCAAAGGCAGGATACTCTTTCTAAGAGAGTATCGTCTAAGACGACACAGAGCAGGTAGTGGCGCCGCTACCCCTCTTTTAAAGACACGACTGTTTATTTTTGTCTCTCTCTCCGATGGATACACAAAACACGGAGGGAACAAGCAAATGTTCAGACTCTTAGGCTTCACTAGGTGGAAAAGGAACAAAACAAAAAACAAACAAAAAACAAAACAACCCCCCCAAAACAAACAAACAAACAAACAACAACAACAAAAAAGACCAACCAAACCAAAACCAAAAACAAAACCAAAAAACCAGGAAAACCCAAACAAAACAAAACCAGAATAATTACCCTCCACTAGCGGCTTCAACCGCGTTAGGAAAGTTTCCTCTCACAATAGCAGCTGCAAAGTTGGCTGACAGATCGACCGGTATTTGTGGCTAAAATTCACATATTTAAAGCTGAAATAATGAATGCGCCGATTATTCTACCGCCACCGCCCCGCTCCCGACAAAATCCCACCCAAACAAACAGCGGACGGGCTCGGTCCGCCGCCGCGAAGCCCGAGCATAAGCAGAGCATCGGCAGCAGCGGAGCGGTGCTTGGCTTTTGTCTCCGTACGCCTTCTTCCTTTCCTTCCAAACTTTTGGACGCTCTCTCCGAGCTGTATTTATAGACCTGGAGCACACGGATGTATTTTTCCTTGTGCCTCCTTTGGCTTGAGCTTAAGTCGCTGGCGGACAAAATGAAAAAGGCAGGCAGGCAGGCGGGCAGGCGGGCAGACAAACGGGAGGACAGAAAAGGGGAAAGCTGAAAGTCCCGCAGGCGGGACGCGAAGGGAGGCTGGGGCAGGCGGCCGGAGGTGCGGGACTCCCTTGCTCCTAATAGGCGAGAGAGAGGTAAGGGTGAAAGTCCGGCCCCGGCTCCCTGCCTGGGGAAAGGAAAGCCTCTTGCCCCCGGGAAAGGGACAGGCCGGGACTGCCGCCCCATCCCGATGCAGAGGAGCCGAACCAAGAAGAGCTTGTGTTTGTGTCCGGAGGAGGGGAGTGGGCGGCGAGGGAAAGAGAGGGGGGCACACACGACACAAAGTTTGTGTCGTAGAACCAGATGAAAATAAGGTAAGTACGAGGGGAGCGAGGCTGCCGTGCAGCGCCGGAGAGACTGGAGAGCCGGAGCTCCGAGCCGCCTGTTGCGGCGGGCGGCGGCCCCGGAGGCCGGCCGCTGGCGGGGATGACAGGGCTGGCGGGACGGCGTAGCCGAGCCGGGATGCTCGAGGGCTGCGGCCGGAGCCGCGGGGCAGAGCGGCAGCGTGCCCCGGGGCAGCGCAGCTCTTCGCGGGGGACGGGCGCTGGGGAACAACGCCGCTCCGCTGAGCTGCCGCCGGCTCTGTTAACACGTCGTCTCTACAGTGCTTTAAACACTCAAATAAAAAAACAGACCCCAAGCCGCTCACGAAAATAGGGAACTAACAGCTATCTGGAAGCACGCTTATTGGAAAAGAGGAAAGCTTTCCCTGCTTGTAGAAAAAGTGATTGGGGGATTAAAAACGTGGGTGTCTGGGGTTTTGATGATGTTGTTTTGCTTTTATTTTCTCCTACAGTCTGCAACTAAAGAAGCTCTCTGTTCCCACATGCTGAAAGTCTATAACCAAACATCTCAGTAACGTGAATGGTGTAATTACCATGTTGTTAGGCATTCCCGTATGACACTAAGTGCACCACACTTAGCGTCTGATCTCCGAAATATACGTCAAAGCAGTTTCTCAGTTTCTGACACGGTTAGAGAGCCTGTCCTGCAGGTAAGTAAAACATGAGGCTGTGGAAGGCTGTGCAATTTGGCATTACCATGACCTAGTTCAAACACCATGTTCTGATGTGCCATGAGGAAGTTACAAAACTATTAAATCTCCTAAAACCCCATCAAATCCCGTTCAGAGCCCCGGCTCTGGACTCCGGGGTTTTTTTGGTGGTTTTTGTTGCTGTTGTTGTTGGGTTTTTTTTGTTTTGTTTTGTTTGGTTTTTGTTTTTTTCTTTTAAAGCACTGACACTTCAGAACTTTCATGCTTCACCTCTCCGGGCAGATTTTTCTGTTTGATTATATTAATAATCTGATTTCTATTTGCCCTTCCAAATGTGAAAATCAACCCCCTTCCAGCACTGGGAGGGGCTGTTATTTTTAGCTCGTTCTCTGGAACAAAATGTTCCAGCATTCTCTGCTTTGAATCTCACTGCGGTTTGACTACTCTTTGATATATAAGACTGTAGGTTATCCTTGTCAAAGTACCTGTTGTAGGAAATGGCTTCCTCAGCTTGGCAAGTCACTCAAAACTAAGTAGACAGCAGCATTTGCCTAACTAAAGAAACATTTATAGTATTGCAGGAAAATAGCCCAAATGTTAAATATTAAAAACCATTAAAAATGGTAAATCTACTGTAGGGGCTACCTTTATGATGTTATTAATGGCGTGCCCAGCTATCAAAATAAGTAAGAGGTGAATAAAATATCCCTATATTTTCTTGTCTCCTCTACAGGTATATTTTGTCAGCACTTGCTGAAGAGTTTCAGGAAGTTCCATATGCACTTGATAAACAGCACTAAAAATGTGAATCTGATTCAAATATCACTTAAATAGCCCTGTTCCCCCTCCTTACTCCTCCCTTCCCAGTTGCAGTTCTGCAGCCACTGTTGCGGTTACAGAGTACTGTAAAGTGCGTTTAAATGTTCTCTAACCCTGCCCCCTTCCCTCCTGCGTCCACCGAGGAGTTCCAGATGACGTTGCTTCTGTGTCTATTTTAAAAACCCGTCTCGGTGTTTAGCTACAAACCGTTCAACCTAAATGCAAATAGTGTTATAAAGGGACATAACAAAGTAGAAGAGAAGGGAAAGGGAGATATGCACTTCTATCAAATGATGCTTCCTTAAGAAAGAATCACATTGATCTAGACTTTAAAAGCTAGTATCCTTGAGATCATAATGCTGTACACATTTCTATGCATACACAGGTATAGTCTGAGGTGTAGGAGTTATTACAGGAGTTTTGAACTTCATGGCTGCAGATTTAGAAAGTTCTTTTATCAGTTGCGTCTGGACATCCACATGCATTAGCAAAACCACTGCATTGAATCAAGTTCCTGAACATTGTTACTTTCTTCACAGGATTTTCTGTACCACCAGAGTATAGCCGGGTAGGATGCCCTCCTTGGCCAGAGGCCAGTGGCTGAACGAAGTCAAGTGAATAAAATAAGTGCAAAGTAGGGTTCTTTGCAAAACGAGGGTGAAATGCACGTACAGGGAGCATCTAGAAAAGATGAAAATCCGAGTTTTGTAGCTCCAAATCATTACATTCTCGGCAACAGAACCCCATCATTATTCACGAGCGAAAGGGGCAAAATCCTGCTCATAGTGATTATTGTTATGATAAGGACCAATAACGTCTTTGTTATAAAAATAGTGTTTGTTATGAAGAAATTGGGTGAGCAGCCGTCCAGATAAATATGCCCTGTGCCTAACAAGCCTACTATCTTCGTGATGTTTTGTGTGTTGCTAACCGCTCGTCCTTTTTCAGCAGTTGTGAGGGGTTTTTTCTTGTAATTATGCACATTGTTTCCCACTTACCCTAATTTCAGCACTAAGGCTCCGAAATTGCACAGAGAAGTAAAAGAAAGGTTATTTTTTCCTGCTTGTGCACGAAGATAAATTCGATACCGACTATTGCTGTGCAGTAACGTCTTCGTGTGATTCTGTAGAGCCCACTCAAATATTAGAGCCTCTAATTCCTCTCTATTTTTAATTAATCTTAATTGCTTTTTGGTTTTGTTTTTGTTTTTGTTTTTTTTTTTATGAAGAACAGTGATCAATTCTTTTTTACAGTGCAACACTGACGCTGTTCTTCAAGTTAGGCGCCTTTTATTTGTACCTGTATTTACTTCGCTGTTACAACATCCCGCGGGACGGGTGTATTTATAACAAGAGGACGGGCACACGCCCAGGGAGCCACGGAGAGCACCGAGAGCTCAGGGGCAGTGGGGGTCCCGCCGCGGCACGGCCCGAGCAGCAGCGGCAGCTCCGGCACAGACCGCGGGCTGCAGCCGGCACCGGCGCTTCCCAGCGAGGGCAGCGCCGACGTGGGCACCCGGCAGCGCAGCGTTCCTCGCAGAGGCTGCCTCGCTGGAACATAAACCCCCATAAAGAGGCTAGATACAAAGCAAGGAGCCCACAAACACAGTTTGAGGGTGATGGGTAGCGGGAGGACGTGCATCCGGTGTTCACCACGGGAGCCTTCGGGAAGCTTGATTTCAACGCCGCGTCGTACTCGCCGCCGATGACCCGGGTGCGGGCGGCCGGGTTTGGCCAGGGTGACGGGCCCCGCGCACCTCCTGGCCATCGCCCTCCGCGCGCCTCCGCGACCACCTCTTCGCGCACGCACAGCCTCTGCCTGCGGGAGCATGGGGCGATCCTCCCCCGACCTTACAGACCGCTTCCCGCCGACTCAGGCCGGCGGGATTCCTGCGGTCTCCGCGACCGACCCGCCAGCGGGTCCGTCCGCCTCCGGGCACGGCGGGAACCTGGCTGTCGCGGGGCAGCAGAGCAGCCCTCCTGCTCATCCGCGGACCAGGGCTTTCGAGGCTTTCCCGCATTTATTCTTGCACGCCGGCGGAATCAGACCGCGCTGTCGAAGCCGGCGGGCGAGCGGCAGCAGTTTCCCGGCGGGGGCCAGCGGCAGACGGTCCCTCCGCCGTAGCGGGAACGCCGGCCGCACCCGGGATCTGCGCTGCACCCTCCTCGCCCCCACCCCAAAACCCATCTGCCGCCTTCCCCCGCAGCGCCGTGACCGCCGGCGCAGCCTCGGCCGGCACTGTTTTTCGGTCGCTCGAGATTTCCATTCCCCTTACGAAAACAGCCCCCGATCTGGCCAGCGGTCCTCCGTGTCCCGCGGCCACCGGCGACACCCCCGAGCTGCCCCGCAAGCCCCGGGNCCCGCGGCCCCCGGCGACCCCCCCGAGCTGCCCCGCAAGCCCCGGGTGGACACATGCGCGACCGCGCAGCGCTGCGCGGGCCCCGCGCGCCCCCTTGCGCCGTGCGCCCGCGGCTCTCCGCTCCGCGCCGGGAGGGTCCGGCCGCGGGGCCGCGGGGCCGCCCTGCCTCTCTGCCCACCTCCCTTGCCGCTCGGGCGTGGGGCCTGAGTCCGCTCGTGTGCTAGTGTGCCCCCGGGGCGCGACAACTCCCCGAGGCAGCGCTGTGGGCTCTCCCTGTGGCATCCCTGAAACGCTGGCTTGCCGGACTCCGGACCATAAGGCTCACTTTATGGAAGGGAAGCAATAGAAAAATTACTAAGTTTATAGGCTCTTTTGAAATAATTAAAATCTTGCTCTCCTCTGGACTCCTGAGTACCGCACGATGACTATGGAAACAAGTTTGTATTGAGGCTCCAGAATTCACGTTAGTTTTTAATTAACTGAGGCGTGGTGAGAGCTTAAAACTGTTTGCTGGGTATCGCTGCATGCTGCTTCTTCATTAAACTGAAAAATAATATTCTATGGAATAATTTTGGCAGGATTTCCAGAGAGTTTGATGCCTGCAGAGGTCTTTATGCAGAACTTTTCCACAGAGCTGTCAGTTTCCTCTAGTCTAAGCTTAGCACCATGTGCACCAGGATGCTGTCTCATTATGGACAGATATCATTGTTTGCTGGGGACCTACACCCCCCACCCTTTTCCCGATTTCTTCATCAGCTCAAATCTGACATCAATTGGCTGCTTATAGGTCATCGCTGTTACTGACTCAGTCATGCAATCAGATCTTCAAAGTCAGCCAGGTGGCCCGTGTTGTCCCATTTCAGGAAACAGAGGTGTTTCACCAGTATGGCACTGCCTCCATGAGGGACAGTGTGCCACACCTGATCTATATTTTGCTTTAGGCAGATAAGCTTGTCAGAGCTGTGCAACCCACCAAAATGGAGAGCATCAGCTCCTACCATAGCTATGAAATGAAATGCAGTTCTCCCCTTACTACAGAATTTTACTAATGGAAATTTAGACTGAAATCTAAAATCAAATTCTTTGATTGACATACATGTGACCAAAGTAAAGAGGCCTCTTCAAGAATGAGTGGAAATGGGACCTAATAAGAAAGGATGAAGTACCTAGATTGCTTCTTGAAGGTTGAGGAACGCCATGGTGATGGCCTATCGCCACTTTAATGGCAATGGGAAGAAGAAAGGGAGATAGTATTTTTTCCTTGCTATTTGAATATGTCCATCCCTAACTTCCCTATGTTTCCAGACAGAGTAGCTATCTGGGAATTTGTCCTGCACCTTTGGGAACTGAGGAACATATGGCCTATTTAGAGATGACAGGTGGGGCAAGGATGACTCTTCTGATGCCTGCTGTTAGAGAAGCCAAATTAGATTTTGCTGTAATTTATCAGAGCTGGAGGCCAACCCATGTTACAGTAGTTGTCCTAGTTATACTTATGGTCACAGTATGCCATACTTTTTTATGCTAATTTGTGGCCCACAAAGGGAAAGAAATGAATAATGGTGTTTCTAGTCCACCAATAACTGCTGAATACCTAAGAGCCGATATCAGGTGTGAATGAAGACCTCTCGCAGGGATTCCAGCAAGTCCAGTTGCCACATAGGCTGTCATGTCTCTGCACATAAAAGTTTCCTCAGACAAGAGCATAGCAGCAGAGACGGATGTGAGAGAAGGAAGGTTGTGAAAGGGTTACTCAAGACTTAGTCCTGTACAGAAGGCTCCACCCCGTCTGTTAATGGGGGATGTTCAGCACATATTTCTGGGCTTAACTCACAGTATCTTAACATTACCCCTGGGATGAAATATACCCTCTTTTATGAGCTCAGGAGTGGTAAAATAAGAAGTTTGGTGAAGTATGCAGAGGTCATACTAAATCATAAATATGAAATGCGTTCTCTCCAAAAATGATTTGCCATGTTTTTGGATTGCCATGATTTTCTAGACTTAATTTTTTTGGTTTGTTGGTTTGGGTTTTTTTTCTGTTTTGTTTTGGTTTGGTTTTTTTTTGGTTTTTTGTTTTTTCGGTTTGGTTTGGTTTGGTTTTTTTTTTTTTTTAATGGGAGTTCATTTCTAGGGAATTTTATACTCCTCCCTGCCCTAGTCAATATTCTAGAATGCAAAGTCAGGTTTGTTTTCATTTTTTTAGTTTTGTGATTCATCTCTCAGAAGGCCTTTGGATTCTCTGGGAGAACTTTTCCTATAATGTTAAGGCAGGGACCAACAGAAAGGAAAACAGAAAAGTATATTTTTTTATATTTATGCCACTCGTTGTGAAGCTTATTTAGAGCAAATCACATGGCAACTCTGAAAAGCATACTGACAATATATCCTCAGCTGGTTTGAGTGTTTTTCATCTCATTAGGTCCTCTTCACATCCACAGCTAAGGACACTAACTTATGAGTAAGACAATGTGGTGGTGTAGCCTCCATAGAATCACAGAACAGTTTGAGTTGGAAGGGACCTTTTAAATGTTCACTAGTGCACCCCTCTTCAATGAGGAGGAACATCTTCAACTAGACCTTCAAGACTGTTGATCTTTGAATAGTACATCAGATTTACTACTTCACTCTGCACCCACAGCAGACCAGACCATAAGGCTACCTACATTCTTTCTCAAGTGACCTGACCTGGCCTTTGCTTTTATTCAACAAATAAATGAATTCATCATGCCTGAAAGGGAGAGGTGCAGAATTCATGGGAGACTCAGTGTGATGACCCCCACCATGGTTTCATACAAATGATACTAATTGGTCTGCAAGTAAAGTTTAAAAGCAAGGAGCCCAAGCAAGTTCTATTGTTGATGAGCTGAATCTGTGTTTGCCAGAGGTTTTCTAGTTAACCCTCAGAACAAAGAAGGTAGCTTTGTTATTAAAAATTTCCCTGTATCATTACTGAAAAGGCAGCCAGAATTAGTGGTAACTGGTACTTTATTTCTGAGGCAAGCTCTGCTGAACAGCTGATACTGAGCAGGAGGGAATTGTTCAAACATCTGTCTTTGTGGCAGAATTGGAAGCTTCTGAGATGATTCCCTGTAACTGCAGATACAAAGAAGAATGAACAGGCTGATTTTAGGGAAAGTGTGATTAAAAAAAAACAAAAAAAAAACACCGAAAAAAGTTTGAATTCTTAGACTGTGCAAGATTTTTCATTAGAAAACAGAACATATACTCTCAGGCATTTCTTTGTAATTTCATTCCATCTGTTAGACATGTAAGTATTAAGACTGCTACTCTGTTTCAGTAAAGTGGAATAAAAATTGATGTGTTTCCCTTCTTTTCATTAAAGGAAGGAAGTGAGAAGTGAATATAGACGAAAGATATATTCATGGCAGTTTGCTGTCATGTCACACAATTCCAGAAGTGTATGTAAAATGGAAAGTACAGGCCAATAAAAGTAATTTTCTGAGTCCTATTAGCTGCCAAATGGAATCACAATATACAGTTAGCTGGAAATCTGCAAGATTTCACACCTAATTCTACTGGACTGAAATTTTAATTTGCCATCAGAACAAAACCTCTAATTGCAAGCAGAAGCAGCTTATTACATCTTTTATGTGACTCTGACTCACACATTGACCAAACTGTAAGGAAATAATTTTCCTTTGCATAGAGATGATGATCCCACTTGGATGTTCTGTACCTAAGAATTTTTCACAATTTACTAATAAGAAACAGAAAATGAGAGGAAATTATCTTCATCTGTTTCTCTCACTCATAAAGCCCAAAATAGACAACGTGTTAGAGCAATTGCATACCCTTGCACCTTCTCCAGTTAACTCCTCTTGCACAGTCCTCAACTACCAAGCTGTTAAAGAAAAGAAATGTGTGGGGAGAGGAACTTTTATATCTCAGGTATCAGTGAAAGGATTGTAGTAAATGCAGGGAGAAAACAGAATAAGAGTAGAGTTCAGAGTTAGAAGGGTAAAGGGAAAAATGGGGGAAAGGGCGCCTACTGAGACTCCTCTCTGCAGACATTCATGATCAAAGCCCACCACTGCCATTAGGCAATCAATCTGCAGTTGCATACATAAAACTTTGGCAGTGTATAGTCTCCACTGCTTTCAACAGAGGCTTTAGACATCTGAAACTGGGCACTCTCCCAAAATTTAGATCCAGTTGCACTGTACATTCCAGAGAAGGCAGCATCAAATCAGAGGCCCTCTTTTACCATGCTATTTTCAAGCTGAAGTGTATAAAAAGTTATGCTCCAAGCTCTCCATTTAACCTCTTGGGTTGGCTATGTTTGTGTCTTCCAACTTCATAAAATGGCACACACTGCTAGTAGGCAATTGCTGGCTAAACGCATTGTTGTTTTAGGAGAGAACACTGATAATGTGTGCCTTTCTTTCCTGACTAATTCTTTCTGTGATCGTTCAGTTGCCTACTAGTTCTTAATTTTGCAAATAGAGATCTACTTTGGCATCACACGAGTGTCTCTGAATCTCCTCATTTGTTTTGCTTTTCAGCTTTTAAACCTTTCTGTCTTTTGTGGTAGGACATTCTCCTAGACTTCATTCAAAACCAGTACTAGCAGCCAGCCAAAGTTTTAGCAGCTTCCTATTCTTACTCACGCCACAGCCAGAGGTTTCTCAAGCAGCTGCACTGGATTTCTTGCAGAAAGATATACTCAAAGGAATTCTGCAGTCACAGTACAGAATGCAACCTTAGTTACTTAATCCTAGCCTATTTACCTATACCTCTAGGTCTTTCTGCTTTCTTCTGATAAAATATATCTTTAGCAATTACTTAATCTCTGTGTATCTGAAGAATACAGAGGCTGCCCTACGATTTTACAATTACAGAGTATGCAATTTCTTAATATTCTATCTATCTATCTATCTATCATCTTTCATTCCATTATCAGAAAAAAGTGCTGTAACTGTAACTATATGAGACATTTGCTGAACTCTTCCACATCCACAAAAATGCCCTGTGAAATGTGCAGCCTTCAGTGAAGTTCTGCAGAAGAGATCCTTCCACAAGAAAAAGTCAGAGACTAAACACCACTTAATAGGATACACATAGAAGTGTGGTGAGATCCAGAGCATGCCCATGAAATCATCTGTTTATTTATTATAAGAAACTCACTTCCTCTTGGATAACCTCAGGATTGCTTTTGTTAAAGCCTTGGCAGCTTAAAAGTCATCTTGCTTTCCAGTGTCTGAGCTTTCTTCCTTTCTCTTTTCTTCTCTCTTCCCCATACAAGGGCCCCCTCTCTTC
This sequence comes from Hypocryptadius cinnamomeus, assembly GCA_013400635.1. Taxonomy (NCBI): domain Eukaryota; kingdom Metazoa; phylum Chordata; class Aves; order Passeriformes; family Zosteropidae; genus Hypocryptadius; species Hypocryptadius cinnamomeus. The sequence goes on from VYZP01049979.1 coordinate 68,844, forward strand.
ACTCAGCTCCCACTCTCCCTCTCAAACGACATTCTTTCGGTACTTGTCTGCACAAACAGCACAAGGCCCAGGCTGTGCTTCTGAAAGCCAGGAATAATGCCTTAGTCTTTTGCAGTGATTGATGCACTATGCATGGAGAATGCTGTGCCATGGTCAGAGAGGTTTGCAAAGCCATGCACTATTAAGGCACCTGCTGATCTGCTTTTTACTTTCACTGTAACTTAAACAGAAAAAATGTGGTGGATATTCCATGACTATATGGTCATTTGTGTTGTTGTTGTGAAGCTGTAGCTCAAGATTTCAAGTCAGATCCAAACAAGGAATCACACACAGAGATATATGTTACAAAAAGGTCTATATTTAATATTTAAAGCAACTAAAATGGGAATAAAATCTTTTGCTTGAACAGATCTACAAGGCAAGTCTTTAGTTCAGGCAGTGCTGCCTAGTCTAATCAAACACACAAATAACCTTGCTTTGATTAGTATATCAAGGGAGCTCCAAGCAGCTCACGTTTCCTTTCCTAAACCTTTGGCCTGACATTACACAAGTACCTTCCGTGTGTATCCAAAGACTAGAATGCAGCCCAAGATGTTAATACTTGCCCAGCTTGGGTGAGTAGAGACATTGTGCTTTACCTTATGCCTGAGCCTGCACCTGAGGCATGCAGACACCTATTACAAGACAAGTTCTAAAGCGTTAAGAGATTACGGTTTTATTGTGATCTTAGTAGCTGAGTAGCTGAGTTTTATCCTTTAACATTAAAGGGGATGTTCCCATTTCCATCAAGTCAACAGCAGAATTCTCATTAGCTTCAGCATTAAATGGGAATATTCACTGAGCATCTGTCAGAGGATAAAGATATAGTAGAAATTGAACAGTTTTAAATACCTATACTGAAAACCTTGATCCAAACTGAGATGCTGGCAGTTCAGTAAAAGCTTTATTGATAACTCCTTAAGGAATTAACCTGCTGCTTTTCTCTGGTTATGATATTGTGTATGGAAAGCTTAACCCTTAGGACATTGACATTTTATCAAATCACCAAACAAACAGTCAGAGTACAGCTGGATTTCAGTCAGAAAGTCTCCTGGGCAAGCTGGAGTTTTGAAGGTAATAAGGTAATTGCAATATTAATTTATATAGATAATTAAACAATTTAGTTAATTTATAGTTGCTAATTATATGCTGTATGCTATTTTTCTGTATGTCTAAGTCTCATGAGTAAAACCTGAAATGACTCTGTAAAGCTCACAAAGGTTTTCCAAGTTTCAACAAAATGTTGCCATCTACTGTTAGTATAATAATAATAATAATGAAAATGCTAAATAAAACTTAAATGGGTGAAACAAGTACTGTAATTGTGGAAGAACTTTGTGGTTATTTGCGTCCTATTTTGCTGATGCACAAGGGACTTTTCTTTGAATGCACTGGCAATAATGTGTTCGTAAATCCTTCTGTATGTCAGAAGGAGAATAGAGTTCATTGTTTGCAAGATCTCATTATTATTACTTTTCAGCTGTCAAAATGTTGTAATAGTTTCCAGAACTAGCATTTATGGTATTCAGTATGTTGAGAGAAATTAGGCTTAATTGAAAAGCTTGTTCGAAATATTCATTTTCTATGCTTTTTTTTTTTTGTTTTTTGACCAAGCACCCAGAAAAGTGATAGTCTCTTGCATTTAGCAGATTGCTAAACATTTTACTTTTTCTATTAAAAATTAAAAGTGTACACACGCATGCATGCAGGCACCCTTTACTGAAAGATGCAAAAGGGATGCATCCCGGTCAGGCAGGAGTGTCTTAACTAAGGACAATAAAGACCTATCTGTTTCAGACTGCTTCTGAGCTGACAATACCAAAACTACTGTCAGTCTTTTACGTTATACACAGGTGAAACAGTTAAAAATTGGTTATAAGTCTCAAAGAGGAAATTATCTCTGAAGCACCAAAAGTGAAGGCAATGTGCTTTTTCCCATATATGATGCTGGAGGAAGGATGTGGATTTCAAACAATTATGGGATCTCTGAATTCCTGCTGTGTGGATCTTAACTAGCATGCTTATTTTCTCATGTCCGATATTTGCTCATTAAAAAGAACCCACTGAATTTTCTACATCAGATTTTGATGGAATAGTAAAATCTATTCCCCTCACAAAGCGTGACGTTTCAAACAGAACTTCCCATAACTTCAAAAAAACCTCTGCTCATGTGTTCTTTTATTACAGTCTCAAAGAAACAACCTCAGCTGCCTGTCACAGGTATGAGCTATGAAACGGTCAGAGGCTGTCCATGCTGTCTAGAACAGAAGGAATGTAAATACAGAAAGAGCAAAACCCATGGCTGGTGTCATGCAGTGCCACCTGCACCTGAGGCTGTGAATTGTAAGTGATTTTTCAGTAAGGCTGAGGAGGCTTAGTGTTGCTTCTGATGGAGCATCAATGTAGAATGGCTCTTGATCAGCTGCATAACACAGACATGAAATGGAGGGAATATTAGTCATGTTTATTGTTTGAAAGTATGCTTATTCAAGGTACAGGAAAGTGAACTTCTATGATGTAAGTTCTGATCCAGCAGACAAGTGCAGTTGTGTGAAGCACAGTCCGGAATGGACTGTGTTGAGAAACATAGAGTAGTAGCGCTGGCCCCTGGAACTCTGTGCTGGATAGCTTTTTTCACCATTGTGTGTCAGCCAAAAGCAGTTTCAGAAATAGCATACAGGTCTCTTTGTTGAGAGGTTATGCAAAACAGGCCAAAGCACCAAGAACTTTTTGAGAAACAAAGGATGGAGTTAGGAAAGCCCTTACTCAGCAGGAGTTGATATGATCAAGGGACAGGAAGAGCAGCAATAAGGGATTCTATGGAAAGTCTAAGACTCCCAGTGACATCTTTGCTTTGATTTTTTACTGGTTGTGCTTGTCTTTAGGTCTCCTAGGTCCCTAAGCCTATTATCAAGGCCTTGGAAAATGAAACATGACCTAGGATAAGGGAGGGTGGAGTTAAGGACTGCTTAAGCAGGCTGGATGCAACATCTCCATGGGACCAGATGGAATGCCCCTCAGGATGTTGTGGGAGCTGGCTGATACCCCTTGACACACTCTGTACAATCTTCAAATTATCATGATGTTTCAGAGAGAGGTTTCTGACAACTTGAGAAAGGTAAATATATATATATATCCTTGTTCAAAAGGGTTGAGGATGCGGGTCCAGGGATATCAGGCTGCCCAGCCTCACCTTAGGTCCATGGTAGAATTATGAAGCAAGTCCTCTGGGAAGCCATGTCCAGATGACAGAAGGAGAATAAAATGATTGGGAGTATGGACAATGTCCTTAGCAAGGACAAATCACACCAGGCCAGCTGGATTGCCTTCTGTAACATTCCATGTAGGCAAGGGGTGAGAAGTGAGCTGTTTCCTCAGCTCAGTGAGGCCTTCCAAGCAATCTCCTGTAGTATATTCACAGATGGACTGGTGAGATATAGATACGACAGACAAACTATTCAGCAGGTGGAAAAGTTTCTGGATGGCCAGGCTCATAAAGTAATGATCAGCATTTTAAAATCTGCTGCTGGGTACTTGTGACACTGTGCAGGAATAAGTCAGGGACTAGGAAGTGTTTAAAGTAGCATTTTGCTTGCAGATTTTGTAATTATGAATCTTTTGATTCTAAATAAAAAGCAAAATTTTCTTTCAGACTCTTCAAGGAACTGAATCAAAGCATATGCTGTGACTTTTTACTTTCTTGGCCATCCTAAGATTTGCCTTTCTTTGATACTGATTCTTGTGTTAGATTTGTCAGTCTGTAATTGTCAATCTGTTGAGACAAGACTGGTCAAACTACTGCTAGATGTAATAAAGGAAGCATCTTACTACATGTGAGAAGAAGTGCCTATTGCCAATGGTTTTTCACTTTGCCATCCTTTACTGTGGCTGTCCTAATCCCAAACTCTTCTGGGAGGTGTCCTGCATTAGCTCAAGTGCCTTTTCAGTGGTGGCAATAAAAATTGCTTTAGAATTAAAAACACTCTAGCTGTGATTTACCTAGTGCTGGTGATAAGTTGGCTGGTGGACACAACAACAACAACAAAAAAATCCAGAAGGAGATACGGCAGTGTTTCAGGACTTCCTCCATCTAATGCTGTCAGTGAAAACTTTTCATTAAAAACCCACAGTGGAAGTATCTCGTTTCAGCATATTCATAATGTTGCTCTTCTGTGGCATTAAAAGGCATGCCCTGTTCATAGATGAGTTGTGTCTTTTATCTGCATGAGCAAACACTCATAGTGATATTTTTCCCATGGTCAGAGCAGAGATATGGTATGAAAAATGAAGCCATGGCCAAAACAGTCTTCTCTGTGCAAGAGGAGACTCAGTGGGAATCTTATCAATGTATATGAATACCTTTAGAGGAGCATGTGAAGAAAATTCAGTGAGGCTCTTTCCTGTGGCATCCAGTGACAAGACAAGAAGCAATGAGTGCAAATGGAAACACAGGCGGTTCCATTTGGACGTCTGAAAACACCTTTCCACTGTGAGGATGACCAAGCACTGGCACAGGTTGCCCAGAATGGTGATGGAGTCTCCATCTGTGGAGATAGTCAAAAACCAACTGGACAGTGTCTAGGTATCTCTACTTAAGCAAGAGGCTGGACCAGATGACCTCCAGCGATCCCTTCCAAGCTCAACCATTCTGTGATTCTGACTAGCTTTTTACTATGGGAAATGGTGGCATAATCTACTAACCCCATCTTGTTTAAGAATAGCACTTTTCTACTTTTCCAGTAGTTAGGAGTGTTATAATTAGACAGGAAGAAGTGGAAAGTAACATGTAAATGGCAATATGTAGCTGTGCTTAAGCACACTATCCTCCTCCAGCCATGTAAGCGAGCAAAGGGTTCCTGCAGTTATCTGAAAAAACAGCTTTGTCTCTTCTTCGGTTTCAGTTTTGTTCTTTCTTCAGTATATGCATATTGTAGGTCAAAATTTAAATCACATTAACAAAACCCCAAAGGATCTAGTTATGAAACTATCAGTTATTAGATTGCTACAAAAATCATGGGAGAGGAGTTAAATGCAGTGGGATTCATGAAAACCAGTTCCCAGAGGATATAACACTAGACGTGCAAAATAATATAATAACGTGAAACATACTGTCTGTCTGTTTTGGAAAAAAGCTAATCTTTCCAAGAGAGCTTTCTAGGCTTAATTGGTCACAGTTCCTGATGAGGACAGAATGTTACAATCATCTATGAAACTTTGCAATTTGGACCAGAAACATGTCACACTTCTTCTCCTCAGTTCATCCACATCAGTTAGCATATGATGAGTGAAGGGACAGCAATGATTCAAAGGACAAACATCCTTTAAAATGGGCACATTTTGTGATAACTGGTTTTTGTTTTGTACCAAACTTTGAAAAATAAGGGCTTTTTTGCAGATTGTATGAATTGCAGTGTCATTGAATGTAATTGTTCTGATTTTTATGTATTTTTCTTTTTTTTTTCTTTAAGCAGCTAATGGAGACTGAGGACTCTATAATAATTATAACCAAATAAATATAACAATCTAATCATATTTATAACTATATAGTTATAATTAATAAAAATTATGCAATAAAATTATGATTATATGATCATAGAATCATGGAATGATCTGGATATGAAGGAACCTAAAAGATTATCTTTTTCCAACCTCCCTGCCATGGTCAGGGGCACCTTCCACTAGACCAGCTTGCTCCAAGCTCCATCAAACCTGGCCTTGAAGAGTTCCAGGAATGGGGCCCCCAGAACTACTCCAGACAAACTGTTCCTGTGTCTCAGGACACAGTAAAGAATTTTTTCCTAATATCATATGTAACACTATTTTAGTATAAAGCCATTAAATCTATAATCTCACTTTTCATGAAGAATAAGAAAATTTGCTTTCCTGAAATGAATGGCAAAGCCCCAATCGCTGTGCAGTCCTCATCCACAGGACCCAGGCAGATTCACATTCTTTGCGGATCCAGCAGAGGGAGCTTGTTTTACCCAGAAAAAAAAATGCTCAATTGAAATAGCAAGTTGTTTAAATTTTGGGGAAAGAAAACATTGCCTAACCACATTTAAAAAGTCAAAATTATATGAAACAAGTTATTAAATCTTAACAGACAAATCATTTGGAATGGTTTTCATGCACAGTTGTGTAATCTAGTAATACAACACAAAAACCCCAAACCAAACCAAACCAAAACAAAACAGAAAAACAACCAACAAACCCCACAATCTGTGTTTGACAGTAATAATGTTTTCATTGTGTTGCATGTTTAGTCGAAGTGAAGTCTAAGATCAGGATCAAGTCTCTCATTTCAAACATCATAAAAATGTATGTCATGAGAGGCATGGCACTTACCTCTTTCTGCTTAAAATTATTATTTTTATAGGCAAGAGCATCTAAGTAAAATTATAAAATTGTATTGGTTAATACATAGGAAGGCTTTAAATACTTACAACCTATTATCATGGCTCAGAGTGTTGTTAGGCATTTGGGTTACATTTAGGAGATCATTATGCATGCTGCTTTTAAAACTATATACGTGTTGTGGTTTACCTTCTTTAATTTTTTTCATCTAAGATTTGTAAGGCATCTTTCTATCAGCCATGATAATTTATTTTGTTGGGTTGATTATACAGATATTAAAAATAATGTTGTCTGGATTTCACACAAATGAAAAATAAGGGTTTATTCTTAGGTGTCTTGCTGAGGACTGGACAAGAACAGAAAAGAGAACTCAAATATGTGGGCTCTATTTGGTTTGCTTTCCCCACAAATTACCACAGCAACAAATGCACTGTAGGCTGAGGACACTGATAGCATGCTGCAAAATGGGGGAAGATAAGGTCATGTTTGATAAACATTTCTTATTATTGGTTTTTACAGAAGAAATGATTAATTGTCTCTGGCTTACATTAACCTTTTCAGGTTATATCCATTTAAGACAACTCATATAATTATTTTTTGGTAATTGCTTGATTGCATAAGTATCGGGATACTATAGCTGTAATTGCTACTAATGCATCCTAAACAGAGTTATTTAATTATGCTGAGGAATATATCTGATTTTGAAATGACACTGACATATCATCTATATTATTAATATCTCAATATCACAGGCAATGTACTATCTCTTCTGAGAAATAGAGATTTGCTGACATTAAGAAATTACATTCTCACAGTGCCTTTGAGAGTCAATTTATAGGTGTGTTCTAGTTTTGGCCAGGACCCAGAGGTTTATTCCATACCACCTCACACCATTGCCAGGGGAGGGGGCAAGGTACTCGCTGTCTTCTGAGAAGAAGGGTGAAAATACTGTGGCATTTTCTGCCATTGTTCTTTGTCTCTAGGTCTATAGTGAGCTTTTTTCCATTTGGATCACCCTCTTTAATACTTCTGTCATTAATATTGTTGCTGTTACTATTTGTTTTCTTATCTCATTGCTGTTTAAAGTAAATTGTTCTTATCTCAATCCATGATCTTCACCTCTTGTACCTCCAAATCTCAACTCCATCCTGCCGAAGTGACAAGGGGAAGGGTAATGGGGGAGTGAAAGAGCAGCACCTGATTTGGGAGAGTCTCGGTGGGGCACTGGGTGGGGAAGTACCATTCCTAAATGACAATAAGGGTCTGCTTAGAGGATGACTACAAGGCTGGTTATTCCAGTGGTTATGACCTGGTTATAATCTTTGGTGAATGTAGCAGTAATTAACAGAGGAGAGATGGCAGCAGGAAACCCAGTTCAATTACAAAAAGAACAGCATGTGAAACTGCAATCACTTTACAGCCCCAAACTTCATAAAATCCTTTTCCTTATCACATGTTTAAGATGATTCTGATGTACGTCAAAAAGGGAAAGATAGGAACATGGTGAGAATTATGTGGCAAACAGCACTACTGCTTACAGAGAAAACCTGGTGTCACTTTCCTTTTGGCACCACATACAACTATTTTCTTTTTTTTTTTTT
>VYZP01049983.1:3289-14957 GCA_013400635.1 Hypocryptadius cinnamomeus
ACTCTGTTAACTCTGGAGCTAATCCTGGCTTAAAACTCGATTGTCTGTGAATAGCCCACCGGAGCCGTACAAATGGGTTGGCATTAAGGCTTGCAGGGTGCTCCTTGCAGCAGAAATATTGTAGCAAAATCGAAAAATTCCTTTCAGTATTACAATACAAATCACCTGAGCTTTCTGATTCTGCAATATTTGGTTGGGTTTTGGGTGAATTGTTTAGATTTTTTTTTTCTTTCACTAAAAGATTTTGCATCTAGGAGTGAATAAGCATAAATTTCATCAAAATAATCATTTAAGAAACAGTGACCTTCATTCTTCATCTTGAGCACAGTGCATTTTGAAGTGGCAGAGAGAGATTCTTTTCATTGTGCCTCTTCCTTTTGAGGTGAGCTTTGGCTTGAGTATTTAGGTTGCAGCAGTGTAGTAACTGGGATTACTACGAGGTGAGGATATGGGCATCAACCAACCACTTCAGAGCAGCAGACTATGTTGATGGTGAGCTTTTCTCCTGTAATCTAATGCGGGTCATGGGGTTTTTAATAATCTCAGGCTCGTGAGAAGAAAACTACAGTAAATCCCAACAAGTCTGCTCTATCATTTGCTAAGTACTGTGGCACTGTTAAAACAACCAGAAACAAGCTGTGGAAGATACATGCTGAGTGGAGTTTCCCTCCTTCCCCCAAACATCCACCAAAGTTGCGTGCTTCTTAAGTGAAGTATGAAATTCTGGGGAAAAAGTTGTGTCTAAACTAAATAGGCACAGACTGGTTGCACATCAATTTGCTGGAGAGAATATAATGAGTTTACCAAGTCATTTGAATGCTAGACTGTTGTAAAAAAGGCTTCTTTTAAGTAAAAGTAATTGTCACAGTCATGTCCGCTATAAAATTCTGTTCTCTGCATGAGTGCAAATCTCTGCCTCAATTGACTTTGCTTTGAAATTTACCTCAGTTATATTTGCAACTAAACAACCAACAGCTACTCTCTCTCTGCCTGAAATAAGATGATTCCCCATCGTTGGAAGTTTTTAAGCCCCACCTGGGAACTTGCACTTCTGGACCCTTGCTATTACCCATCACTGCTTTCCTTACACTTCTTTGGTCTCTTTCAGAGCGGTAGGCTTTTAAATAAATGGCATTTTTACATCTTATGCATATAGGACAGTGTTTGAGGCATCAACACACTTTTTATAACTTCGTACTGTGTTTCGAATTTACAGTCTTATTGAAATTTTGCCAATTGCTTTCATTTGTTGTGCTGAGAAAGAGCTATTTTCATACAAATAGCAGAACCTTGAAAAGCTGACTTGTTTGAAGTTATGTAGTAGGGAAAAAAGTTTTAGACATGGAATTTGTTTATTTGCTGCAAGCTCTAAAGGCTGTCCCTGAACATTATTAGCTATTCAAGAACCACCCTGTGGTTTGAGCTGATATTGCTATTATATTAGCTCCCCATAAGAAAACTGCACTATTTAAAGGAATAGGTGACACCTGAAACAGTTTTCAAGAGGGCTTTGCCAGACAGTCTTCCAGAATAGTACCAATATTGAGCAATTAGGAATGCTTGCTTCTCTTTTTGCATTGCTTTTTCTTCATGGGTGTCGACACGGGATTTCTTTCACTGGCTTAATGTATATGAAGATTATGACCTTATTCTTGGACTGTAAAAAAGGATATACAGAATTTTTTTTTCTTAAAAAAAAAAAATAAAGATTGTGATAACATTCAGAGTAAAGTCAGCTGCTGAGCTGCTGTTCCTGTCTGTAACAAATATATTTGCTTGGCTGCCAGCATTGTTTTAAAAAAAACAGGAGGGCATAAGTACTGCCTTAAAGCTGGTTGCAGCTACCAACGCTTTACCAAGGTTTACAGAGGAAGATACCTGCAGATATGTGTTGAAAGAAAGGTGGCATGAGTGGTGCCTAAAGGGTGATATTACAACCTCGAGTTCTCAGGATAATCCAGTCAATGCAAGGACAGTCTCTTTCCTGTGGATAGGGGTTGTTAAGGGATACATTATATTTGGAGCAGGCATACAGAGTAACACCTGGCTCTCCTCCCTGCTTCAGGGCTCAGTCCAACAACATGCCATCCTTGGTAGAGTTCTTGTCCAAAACCAGTTTAGCTATGTGTCCTGAAGCCAACAGATTTCTCCATTGACATGTGTTTACAAAGATTGGTGATATGATTTTCTCTCTATCTTGCATTACCTGTTACATAGTTACATACATCTGACTCACTTCCTCATTACACATTCTTAATGCTTAGATTTCTGTTCATGAATGCTGCTAATTAAACAACAGCAAAACATTAGGTGGAAATACAGGAATTAATGAGTAAATTTAGTTACTTTGGTGACTTAGAAATTTAGTTTAGCTATCAGTGGATTTCAGACTATTTTCATATGGTGGGGAAGAGGGTGATATTTTCTGGCTTGAAATATCTTCAGACCTTGAGTGTGTCACTGCTTTATAAGAAGGGAAGGGATAGATTTTTATTCAGACTTTTGGCTTAGTTTTGGGTAGAATCCAACTTGCCTAATGTTACCTGTCTAGGTGTTGGATGTTAAATCTAAACTAGTCCGTGGGCTTTTTCCTATGATCCTGGGGAGAAGCTCCTGCAAAGAATGATTCACATCAGAATAAAATAAATAGGTAAGTTACATGGTATCAACAATTCTCTTCAGAGCATTTCTTACATCTCTGGGAAGTTAAGCCACAGGGATATTTCTGATGGAAAAAATTGAGTGTTTTTTAGAATTGATGCAATTATCTTTTTTGTATCATTGGAGTGGTATTATTCCTCCTGAATGCAGTTAGTTCAAAAGTTACCCATACTGACACATTTTTGGCAAGGAAAACACAAGGCACAATGAGTTCTCTTGGTTATTCTGCATTGGTATTTTGCTATACTAATGTAAGACTGAGCTCAGCCTTGAGGGTTTTCACTCTCTCTTTGGGTTTCCTTTTGCTGCACTTAGAAAAATAGCTGAGCTTTCTGTCTCATTTTCTGTAATGTCAGCAAGATGCCTAATTTCTGTAATTACATTGTTAGCTTGTAAGAAATCAGGACCTTACTTGACTTATGAACTTTATGGAGATGATCACAGAATTTTTGTCTATTAAAGTCTTTATTAAGTAATTTAAAATCTTATCCCAGTGAGAGCCTTTGCTTGGGCTGATGATGTGCTAGTACTATGTTGCCTTCCGGAGGCAGAAAATATCATAAGGTAATGCTGCTAAAGATCTTAATTGTCTCAATACATCCTGGTGTTCTTTAATGCCTCTAAATTAATTATGCAATTTAATATTGTTATTAAGTCTTGAATTGCATTACTTGAGCAGAAGCATAAAGCTAATGTGATTGTGTACCATAGGAATTGAAGTACCTGTGGTTTTAAGGGTTGTTCCCCAACATTGCAATTATTCAGTAAGTTTTTAGATCAGAAGGTTCATAAAACATTTTACTGGTATGTTCCTGGTGGCCACTGAATATGTAACTTAAAAGGTCAAAAGCCACAATTACAAGATACTTCACAAAGAGAGTGTAAGAAATGAAGGCTTTTGCCAATAGCTTATGTGCCTGTAGAAGTGGAAAAGATGTTACATCAAACATTACTTGTGGGAAATATGCTTCTCATAATCCAGAAAAAGGCAATAATAAAGCCAAACACAGCAGTCTCTACCAATCTAACCAGACTGCTTTTCACCTTACCTTCAGATTTGGCTATTGGCTTAAAGACAGTTTAGTTTAGTTTTTTACAGAATCTAGCTAAGTACCTGAAAATTTTAGTATTGCAGTAGGTAGCATTGGTTCATATCATTTTGGAATTAGTCTGGTATGCTTAAGCTTCCCTTGAAGATGAAAATGGTTTTCCACTTCCATACTTCAGGCTGCAACAGAAAGAAAACAGATATGAGTCATCTCCCCACTTTCTAAAGCATCTAATTTTTCTGAAATATTTGAAAAACTTAGGTCACCTCCAGTCATATAGTCTACAATTTTCTTTGCTTTCCAAAGCATCACTGTGAAAACAGAATCATTATGCTTTAGGGAATGTCACTTCTACTGTGAATATATAGAAACAACACTTTCTCTTTGATTAAACTGAAATACAGAAGGCGATTAAATTGAAATATAGAAGGAAACATGTATAGGCAAAACCCATGTTAATTCCAGCTAGAAAATATGGCTGGGGTTGCCATCAGTTCTCAAGAGAAATGTGTGCTTTCACATTTTGTCTGGGTGACAGCACTTCCATTACTATAATGACCTGTGGAATCACAGGATAGCAAAGCAGAGCTGCATGGCAGGAGTGATTACAGTGAATCAGTCAGAAGTGCCTGCCCTTATGACATTGCCCATGGAAGTCAAAGTCAAAGCACACAGACCACATGGTCTGCCCTGATCCTCCGTCCTGGTTAGGGTATAGTTCATTCCCCTGCTTTCATAGATACATCCCATTAGAGCCTCACTTCCTGTACCACCGAGTTGATATACTTCGGAGTCGTTTACACTGTTTTACTCATATTAACTCATCTGAATAAATGTATATCAACAGATGTTGATAACTACTGCCCTTGGCAGTAATCGGTTCCAAGCTTTTCCTAATACTCAGAATTAAATAAATCCTGAGCAAAGCCAAACCTGTATTATCTGAGCAGAAGAGTTAAACCATGATAGCAAAGCCACTGGTTTATTTTCCCTGTCTAGTTTTAGTAAAGCATTGGGATGATACAGTATATTTTGTCATTTTGGGGATCTGATTTGTTGTTTAAGTTGTGAATTTAATGAAAGAATGTGGCATGACACAAAAGCCTCGTGTCAAGGGTTTTATCTTTCCACATATAATTTACTTTCTTTTTTTTTCCCCTTTCTCATCCCTTTTCCCCACCAGGCAAAAGCTGTTTAGCTTTTTATTTTGTATAAACAAACAAACAAAAAAATCAAGATATTTATAGAGAAAGAAATGATTGAGCTGCTTTTTCCAATACTGAAGTTCTGTATACTAATTCAATACAAAATTAATAGCAGATGTTGAACTTCAGCTGCACAGAGAACCATTCTGCAAGTGATCCTAAGAGGCTAATAGGTTTTCAGACACAAGAAAAGGCATGTTACAGTCCCAAAACATGGTTACAATATTTTCTCATGGGGGTCAGGACTGTTTCCCCACAGTGAAGCTTTCTCTTAGTTTTTGCTCCTTCAGGTGGCACAGGGGAACAAGGACGGGGGTTGTGGTCAGTTGATGGTAGCTCCTCTCTGCCACTTCTTTCCCATGCTGCTCCCTGTTCCAGCCTGAGGCATCCACAGGCTGCTGTCCTTCAGGATGAGCCTGCTCCAGCCTGGGCTCTCCATGGCCCACAGATCCCACAGGGCAGTGCCAATGCAGCTGCAGGGCTCATCCATGTCCTGTGGTGGTCACCTTGGAGCCAACTGGAACGGGTTGCACCTGGCATGAGGCATCCCCTGCCTCTCTTGGCAGAGGGCCCTGCAGCATGGACAGGGATGCCAGAGCAGAGGTGAATCCAAGGCTTCTTAGCTGATTTTGTTGTATTGTTTCAAGTGGAGGTTGTGTCAGTGCTGCCATGTTTGCTGCTGTCCCTGGGGCATGCAGGGCTGTCTTCTTTACCTTCCCAGGGATCCTCTGTGTGACTGGGAATAGCTCCAGGAGATGGTGTGGACATCTCCATCACAGTGTCCCAGGGTCCCACCCCCAGGTAGGGGAGGGCACCTGCTCCACAAAAGCTCCAACTGAGGCTGGAGGAGGGCAGGTGACCCCATGCCAGGCTGTTGGCTGCACTGTGGATGTGAAAGAGGGGATTTTGGTAGGTGAGTATCCGAGATTATTGCATCTCTTGCCAACAGCTTCTCTCTTCCTTTTGCTTATAAACATCATTAATCCCATAATTTCTCATCAGATGTTTCATTAAGACATTTTTTGGGTAGTTTTGTGTATCCGTGATACAAAATGGAGTTTAGAAAGAAATTCATCATTACTTGGATTTTCCTGTACTGCCTGGCGGCATAGTTAGGAAAGGCCAATTTATGGGACATTTCCTACCTGAGTATTCCAGTGAGCAAGCTGCACATTTCCATTAACAGACTTACGATCCCTTTTCAGGAAAGTCCATCTGCTTCCAGCTGATAAAGCAGCATATTACTCACTGCACATTCAGCTGCCTTATGATAATTCAAAATTTTACTTATGCTTTCCCACTTTCTCAGATTTAACACACCAGACGTATCTTGTGTACGTAAGTCACACCCAAATATTTCCTCAAATATTGAAAAGTCTACTGTTTTGTGATACTTTTTTTGTGTGTTTAGAGTAATCAGTTACAGTAAAAACCATATTGGGGGTGGTTATTTGTTGCACAGATGGGTGGAGATAAGGCTGTCAGTAGTCATGAATATTTTCAAACTTTTGAGTAACTGTTAAATTAAAACTGTGCGGAAGAAATGGAGCCGTATGTTTGCTTGGGACATCTTTTTCAGATAAGGCTGTGTTCCACAAGAAGGGGTATTTTATTTTTTTTCCATGTGTATAGTGGAGCCTAATCTCACGCTAAGTGGCTGGATGGATCAGAATATTTATAGACTAAACAGTGGATGGAAGGGATTGGTAAAAACAGTTAAGGATACCAATATGTGATCATGAGAAATGAACACTCAGGAAGGGATTCATCAAAAACAGATTTAGATGTGCTGCATAATGGATGGTGAACATGAGATCCTCCTAAAGCTTACTTCATCTCATCCTCGGGCCAACAACTGAAACACATCAGCTCTGTTAAATGGTTCTTTGGTGTGGTAGCTTTTCTTGTGTTGACTGTGCAGCCTGTACATTCAGGGGTAGATGCCTGTGACTGCAAAGATGTCTGAAGTTAAGAGGAACTGCTTACTAAATTATTAATGCTGATAACTGTGCACTAAATAGTGAGCTACCTGTTTTGGTCTGCTTAACCATTAGTATCTCTTAGTGTCATATAAAATTATACATAACATTTAAAAGATTTCAGTGTAAAATAATAATCTTTGTCAGAGACACTAGTAGTCAGGTATCAGTAAGCACCTGAAGGAACAACAATCAAAGAGAGAGTCTAATCACTTTGCAAATTTTAAAAAGCTTTTGGGGTTATATGCCAGCTATGTAGAAAACATAACTAATAGAGCAATTAGATTGAAATATTCTTCTAGTGGTTTTTTCCTGATGTTTTTCTTTTTCCTAGCTGCTTGTTCTACTGATTATTCAGACACTGTAGTGCACTGAGATGCTTTGTATGTGAAGTGAGCTGAGTTGAACGCCTTTATGATGAGCAGTCCTGAGTGTTTCCATAACAGGCACTCAGCTTTGTCAATAAAACATTGAAGTCACTATTCTAGAGTGAAACAAGTGTGATATGTCTGGATTGAACAGTTTTTGAGCTGTGAGACTACCAAACTAAAATAATATCTGAAATGTTTGGATTTTATTTTACCATATTCCTCAGAACTTCAAACTAAGATAAAGGCTTCTAGTTCTTCAGCAACTGCAAGAGTTGGCTAAGACAGTACTGTGAATTGACATGTCTTCATCAAGGACATTGTCCTAAATCATGATGTTAATCATTAGTTTTTTACCTCTGTTAAATTGAATGACAGGAGCATAAAATGATTGCTTTTAGCCATCCTAAATAAATTAAAATAGAACAAGTTGAATGAATTTGTGATATTGAATTTGTCCCTGCAAAGAAATTCTGTTTTGACCTACATGTTGCATGTTTTTCTGTCATATCACTGGGGAGGCACTTTTCAAGTGTACAAATACTGCAGTTGCAATCTTTTACCATCCATCTTTGATATTGTCTTGGTCCAGAATGATCCTAACCTCTGTGTAATGAGATCCGCTGAAAGAAGCACAAGGCAGAGATGCTTCTTCCATCTTGCAGACTTTTTTATATCTGAAGCTCAAGAATAAAAAAAATTTTTCTGCTCTTTAAAGTCCATTGGAAATAGAAACTGCCTTTTTTATGACTTTTTTTTGGCATTAGGATCATATTCATTATTATTCATATTCATTCAACTAAATAAATGCTTTTTATCTATTTAGGTACCTCTGTAGGCATTTCTGAGGTTGAAGAAAACGTGATGTGTAAAAGTGTTGATTTTTAATATGTTATTTCAGCAAGAAAATAAATATATGTAACTAGCTCAAGTTTTTGAGACCTTTTCTTGTCCTCACAACGAGGCAAAAATCGAACATAATTCATTTAAAAGATTGCAACACATGAGATCATTTTTATCTCTCTTGATACACATTCATGTGAAATACTTACCTTATTATGTATAAAGTTTTACCAGTCTGTGAATTTTATTTTTCATAGATATTACCTTTTGTTTAGGTTTTAATTATTAGTATTTTTGCTTCCTCTGTTACATTTTTTACATGAAAAATGATATTCCAGACCAATTTTCTAAAGTGGTTAGCTTGAAAGACTGCATAATTTGGGGAAGAAAAGGAGACTCCAGTTCTCAATGCTACCTTTGGGGTGACCTGCTCCTTGGTCTGAATGGGCTCATCATTCCTCTATGCTGGAGGTATCCATTTTCAGACACAACCAGAACCTACTTGGTGAAACACAGAAACTAATTTTCTCAGTGAAGAGTCCATGCATGAAAATTTGTCTTCTCAAGTAAACAGGGTAGAAATTACTGTATCCATAGTTTTGCTTTCAACAAAAGCACTTCTCTTATTTAGAGGCCTTTCTGACATTCTAGTCTCAAGTGAGATTTTATCAAAGATAAATTAAAAGGTGAAGGCAGCACACAGAGTCTCCTCTTGTTTTAAGCAGGGATTCTTATGAGTATAGGAAAGGAATTGTACAAGTCATAAAATGTGATTTTTTGTGCCTGGTGTTCCAGGCACAGAACTGTGACCAGTTCTGTGCCTGGAACACCAGGTGCCTGTGTGTCCTGACCACAGTTTGGGTTTTTTTGATATTGAAATCACAGCTGTATTTGTGGTGCCACAAATTTCAGTCCTCTCCTCTTCATAGTGGGCCCATGTATGCAGAGCTTAATTCAAATTCCTTGGCTGTGCTGCCTCCCAGACCACACTCAAGCTGAAATACTGCTAGGACCAGTCTCACAGTTTTATGACAGAGTTTTTGGGTGCCACTGCCTACAAGCACCCCTCAAATTAAATTTTCTAGCACAGACGGAGTAAATGAGGTTTGAGGTGGCTGATGGTGGCTTAAATAAGTCCAAGGTTCATGATGATATCTGGCATGGGGCTTTGAGGGGTTTGTTGACAGGATTGCTTAACTGGAGCTTGATGTTCTGTACAAGCTGGATTGTCAATGGGCCTTGGTCACTGTTCATAAGGAGTAGAGTGTATTGTCTTTGTAGCTGAATATACAAACAGCACAAGCTTATGTGAGGACACTTAGTTTATTGTAAATTAAGGCAATGAATTCCAAAGCTCTGAGTCACAACCTGCATTATTAGGAGGGTAAAAATGGAATCTTGGTAGTAATGGCATACAACTAAAATATAGTAGAAAATTATTGGGAAGATTTTTTTTAAAAAACTGAAAATAGCTTGAGAAGCTAACTTAATAATAAATTAGTTTTTTGCTAACTAAAAGCATAATGAATTGATAAGAAGGGAATTATCAAAATTCAAATTTTAATTGCCAGAAACTTAATTTCCTCAACTAAAAGGAGGCTCAGCAAACTAAAAAGAGGCTTCTGTTTTCAATTGTTTTGCAGTCTTAAAAGTTTGCAAGTTATTTAAAACCGACTTTCATCATGTAGCAGTTTTTAAAATTATTTTTCTGCATTGATAGTGTAAATGAGAAGTCTTTTTCAACCTTTATACTTTCTGAATAAAAAAGATTGGATCAATTAATTTTTAAACATTCAAGTTTTTTAAGAGCAATTTGCATTGTTGTTTCACGTTGTCGATACTGTAAGCATTCCACTAAGGGCTTCTAGGGACCTCAATTAAACAAAATTTGGTATGTGCTGTGCAAACTGGAGTTTTACTATGTGAGTGAGTTATTGCTGCTGCATTGCTGGAATGAAGTACTAAAATCAGAACTGCTGTCTTGAGAAGTCTGGAACCATCCTTCCTAAGTCAAAGGATCGAGCTCCAGCACCAAAGGATCCATGAGATCCTTCCAGAGTTTTACAGAGTGAAAACCCCTTCAGGTGGGAGGGGGTTGATGATGCACATGATCTCCCTGGCTGCTCTTTGACTCTATCTGAGAGTTTTGCCTTCTTTGCCACGTGACCCTCAGTGCAGACACGCTTCCTTGTGCTGCACTCCCTGTGCGTGGTCAGCCTGGGAGCAGTGGTGGGAACAGAGCGTTTTAGTGGTGTAATGGCTAGGCAAAGAAATGCCTAGGGAAATAAATGTTTCAGGAAGTGAGTTTGGAGTGATAGTCTCTCATCTAGATGTAGATCCTGGGCTGAGAGGGTCCTTCTCAAAGTCTTCTCTTTGGAGTGATAGTCTTTCATCTAAACATAGATCCTGGGCTGAGAGGGTCCTTCAAAGCCTGCTCTTATGGAAAGGTTGCCACACTGACATGTCCAGCTAAGAATTGCTTTGCATTCCTTGTAAGACATATGATGCAAGTTCTGGACATGCTTAATCTGATTTGTTTCCTTTCTGTTCATTCATTCAAATACAGCTTCTCTTGTGTTCATTTGGTTTAAGGGGTGTTCAGATTGGCTTCCACTCCAACTCATTGCACTTCTTGACAGTGCAGGGTTAGTGGAGGAAACAGTGTTCTTCCAGGAGAGTGTTTTACCAGAGGAGGGGGAGACCTTCATCATTAAAGGCATATCAGAGCTGTGTTACAAGTGCTGGGTTACAAGTGTGTTACAAGTGTTACATGCAGCAAGGTACAAGGGTAGTAAATGTGTATTTTCTTCCCTTCTGAAAATTAACTGGAATATAGTCTTGGCTTTGTTAGCAACCTCACCCTTATTGTTGCTGTTGAGTTTTGGTGGTGGTTTTGGGGTTTTTTCTTGAGAAACTGAACATGCAGCATAGCAAATATATTCCCTTTCTGGTCTGTTGCCTCCTTTTTATAAAACTTGTGAATAAAATCCCTTGGCATTCTGGTAAAGGCTGAGACACTAAGAAAAACTGTGAAACATCTTGATTAGATTCACTCTTTTGTGTTTAAGTTACTCAGTGGGGTCTGGAAGCCTTAGGCTGCAATGGCAGGCAGTAAATGGGTTAATAATGGCACATGGTTCTACTTGGCCCTAATTATAGGTAATGAAATGGAACATGGTGGTCAGTCATTCTCCCACACTTTGGAATTCAGAAATTTTCAACTTCTGCAGAGGAAAATGTTTTGTTAAGGTTTTGATTATTAGTATTTTTGCTTCCTCTGTTAGATTTTTTACATGAAAAATTATATTCCAGACCAACTTTCTAAAGTGGTTAGCTTGAAAGACTGCATAATTTGGGGAAGAAAAGGAGACTCCAGTTCTTTATGCTACCTTTGAGGTGACCTGCTCCTTGGTCTGAATGGGCTCATCATTCCTCTATACTGGACGTGTCCATTTTCAGACACAAGCTACACAAGTTTGCTGGTGCAGCTGCAGCCTTAAAATAATAAGATCCCCAGGATAGTGGTGGATCCCCCAGCACTGATCACTTTTAAAATTCAGCTG